>JAUMHO010038060.1:2434-13783 GCA_032360965.1 Ulva armoricana
CCATGCAGGAGCTACCATGCAGGAGCGGCTGGACCCCGCCCCACCGGTGCGCATGCATGTCCCACCATGTCCCAGCTGTGCGCCACGGTGTCTGTGAGTGGGACTGTGGCTGGGACGCCGATGCCAACGAGCTCCTGTAGAAGGTCGTGGAGAGCAGGAATTCGAAGGGGCTACTTGGGGCGTAGCAGCTCGTGACGACTCGGGCTAGCTGTGTCGACACCCTGCCAGACTTTGACCTCAACACGCTCCATGAGCAGCGCGACTCGTCCTCCGCAGCTCGTCGAGGGGGCCTGTGGGGGCCTTCCTGACCAGCATCCCGGGCTGCTGCACGACACCTAGCACCTGGCCACACCATATTTGTTGTCCCCCCACGTCAAAGACACAGACGTCATCCACACAACACACACCGTATGACTACACTAGGAGCACATTAGGAGTGTATATAATCATATATTGACCAACATAACTCTGTGGAGCATGTACTGGTAGTAATCTAGTATTCTGTCCACCCTGCAGGGTCAGGGTCCTTGCAAAGAGGCTCCTGCACCTGCAGCATCCACCACAGGTTTGACCACAAGACGCAACGAACACAGCCTGAGCTCAAAGGAAGGCAGGGATGATGTTTTCAAGCTGGTCCTCATCGGGATTCTCTTGCATGTGCAGACCAGGCCCTTGACCCGACATTGGCTATCTGTATTAGCTGCTGAAACTCTGCAATTGGGCCCTATCACATGTGCACAGTTACACCTGATGATTGGGCACTATCATACTGGGGCCCACATCATGAGGGCAACCATAAACCGCAAACGGACACACTTGACACACGGACACACTTGACACACACACACTTGACACACGTCATGGCAGCAGGCAGCAGGCAGCAGTGGGACGGACAGCAGGCAGCATGCAGCTGCAGGTGGGCATCGCAGCTCGCTCGGATAACTTCGGTCTCACTACATTGCATTCAGGCTGTGTAGATGGTGGCCTTTCAATGCTCTCAGGGGCAAGGGCCCTCACATGCTGTGACATGCTGTGACATGCCAGCGCCCCACGTGTTGTCGCAGCAGCCCTCCCGTGATCTCTGTGGCTAGTACCTGTGCCCCCTTCGCCCAGGGTTCACGAGTGGCTGTGGTCGATGTTTGAGGCTGCCTCATGTATGGTTGCGGACTGTCACACCGGTCAACGGCTTGGCGAGCTCATGCGCGGCCGTCGCCGCAGGCGGTCGGCACCGGCTCAGCATGTTCTGCAACATCTTACGGAGATCCTAGGTGTAGCAGCCCGCGCTTCGCTGACGCGGCGGCCACGAGGAGTGTGACGCCGGCGCCTGTCGCATGTATGATCACGAACGGGTGGGACGCGCCAGGGTGAGTGCAACACTCGGCCGCCTGACAGTGCCGCTCCGCCATGACGTAAAAAATGTAAATGTAAATGTGACACTTGACGTCGACGTCGTGTCTACGTATACGGCGACCTCGCACCCGGCACGCTGCGCGACCGTGATAACACGCATGCATGCGTCACAGTGTCGCCTCGACCCATATATGTCCAGAGACGAGGGATGCGGTGGGCACGCATACGTACGTGATGGCGGTGACAAACCTAGCGGGCATTTGACTGGGTCGGCGCCTGCCGGTGCACGCGTCGCGCAGCGCTGCCAGGTGTGAGGCTGCGCGTAGGTGCCTACAGGTGTGAGGCTGCGCGTAGGCGCCGGCGGGGCGGGCAGTATGCATGCGCCAACGGCAGCAGTCGGTTTGATTTACATTCCGGGTTGCGGATTCCGGCTTGGCTCCGAACGCATGCATCATGGCCCGCGCCGAAAAGCAGCCGTGCACATGTACAACTCATCAGTGGAAACGTACGAAGCGTTTACGCATCAGATGTTTGCACAAATGGATGCAGTGTTTTAGTGAAGATGAATGGATCCACAAGGTGCATGCTTGGCGCAACCAAAACGGTTGAACAAGCACGGAGTGCAAACCGGTGGAGTCATATCTTGGACTCATATCTTGCGCTCACCGGGATTTGAGTGGCTGGCTTGCCAGATGCACTGGATGGAAGGCAGTTAGGTGCACAACCAGCATATGTACAGTGTGGATGTGGGTGGCTGAGGTGGTGGCCGAGGCTGAAGCTTTATGATCACTGCTCATGCATGTCCATAGTTCAAGGTGCTGTGGGGCCTGATTTAGGCTGCAGCCATCAACACTCACACTGGAACCACAAACCCAGCCTCACAGGGTTAACAAACATACGTTTTCCATGCGGACTTTGGGGGCTGGGTGGGGTATCAGGCTGGTGATCAGGTCACCAGGTTTGTCTAAAGTCAGGGCTCCAACCCGGGATGTAAATCAGAACATCAGGCAGCGCAAACTCTGCATGCGGCTGCGGCGCAAACTCTGCATGCGGCTGCCCAGGCTGTTGATTGGCAATGCCGCTAGATGAAGGTAGCAGCAGGGTTAGCACCCATGTTGTATGCATCCTTGGAGGGATGATTTGTTTCGGGATCCCGATGTTTGTACTGTACTGCGTTTTGTTTCGGGATCCCAATGACACGTGTTTCATTCATGTCAGGCAAGTGTTCTCCAAGGAGCTTGGACATGCAACACACAATGGATGGCCACAGAATGACTGTATAATACTCCTTGCCAGCTGCAGAAGCGACTGAGGATTCATTTACAGCTTATAACCATGCACGTGCACATGCACATGTGAGTCAGGGTGTGGTACAGGTACAGTGGACATGCCAGGGAATTCTGACACGTGTGAACCTGGTATGCAGCTGCCAGAGCAATACGGTGTAAGACACGTTGTAAGACAGGTGTAAGACATGTGTTTTGTTTGTTGTTTGTAAGACTTGCTGTGCTTCAGTCTGCCTGCGAGTGCAAAGACAAAGAGACATCGCAATCCATGGAGCCTCTGACCTGGACCAGTGAGCCTGGTCCACAACTTCTGGATCCCCATATTGTGGTACTGGTGCATGTGGCATGTGTGGCACAGAGCAACCAACTTGCAGATCTGCAGTGACTGGATGCCCGAGCCTTGGCGCAACAGGGTAGATGCCAGATATCCCACCAGAATCTGCTCAGGCCTGGATCCGGAGGCTGCCTCGGGCACCTGTGTCAACCTGTTTTCAACAGCTGCAGCGTAGCAGGCATGTAGCATGCATGCTAGCCACGGAGTAAATGTAAATGTACATGTGTAAACTCGCCATATCCTACAAGGACCTTGACATCTCTGGATGACCGGGACCACGGTGTGCCCCGACCCTGGCCACGGTGGGGCTGATGGCCGTGCCATGTGGGAAACGCTGGTACACAGCCGGCGCCAGCGCATCGAACTCAGGCAGCAATGACAGGGTTGAAACCAATGAACTGAGGCTCGCACCGCTCTGGCCAGAGAATGTCGGGCATGCGAACAGTACTGCACCTCCAGGGCGCCAGCACCGGCGGAGGCAGCAGCCACGCTTGCTCGGCCCCTTCCCGTCCACACGGTATGGTGTGGATATGGCGAGTAAGTGTCACATTTACATTTACATTTACACGGTACGCCTGCCCACGCCTCCAACGCTCCTCCCGCGGCCCATCAAGGCCCCCCCTTCGCCCCCCACGGATCTCCGCAGCACTGCGCGCGTAGGGTTACCTGCAGGCCACGCTCCGTCGGCTCCCATGCCGCGATCGGCCTCCTCCGAGGTCGGCCTCCAGGACCTCCTGGCAGGTCTACTTCCAGCACTCGATTCCCGTGCTACCGACGCCGCCCGCTGCAGCTGCCAGCTTACAGTGTATGCTGCAGGGATTGCACAGTTGCGACGCGTGCCATTGGGATGTGATCCCGCTGGCTCCCGCGATCAGCCGACTGAGGGCGGCGCGGCGGTGCTGCGTGTATCCCGCGTCTACCACGGTGGTCCAGTCAAATGAACGTAAATGTAAACGTAGGCGCCTGCGTTCCGGCTTTGCAGGGTTACTTGCTTCCCTGTAGAGTTGTCGCGGGCCCTTGTCCCCTTCTCCTGGTCCCTCGAGGGTCCCCATGCTGGCCAACGCAATCGAGGATGTCATTCACAGACTGTGGTCACACAGCTGCGGATCCATGCTGCCCTCCTGCTGCCATCATGGCATGGCGGTCCGGTGGGCCTCTGGCATGCTGGGTGCTGGGTGCTGGGTGCGGGGTACGGCAGCTACCGCAGCGCTAGGTACTGGGCACGATGCGATTGCATGGAACGGACGGGGCGACTGGGACCTGGGAACCGGGTGGAGTCAGCCGAGACACACGAGGATCACATGCCACAGCCAGCTTCGGAACGACTAGCTTCGCACAGCGCCTGCAGCTTGAATCTGCCGACAACCGTTCCATGTCTGACCTTTCGGGCAAAGGGTCGGCTTCCCGGCAGGATGTGCGTGTACCCCGCATGGTGTCAACGGCGAGGCAGGCTTCTTGCAGTGACTGCTGCAGCCGTCCCGCAAGCGCGGCCGTGGCCACATCTCCGAACGTCACTGCGCACTGAACGCATTATGCCGCGTCTTCCTCCCGCAGTCGTTCCTTCGCTGTATGTGGCTCACAGGGTCGACGTCCCTGCCCCTCATCCCCGACCGTAGAGTGTCCCCCGGCTTGTAACGATCTGTTGGATGTCGTCGCAACGCCCCCCTCTCCGCCCTACCAGTAGGAGCGCTGTGGCTGATACCAGCTGGGTTTGGCATGATGGCTGATACCAGCTGGGTTTGGCATGATGGTGTTGTGTGTCATCGTGTGCCGTTCCCGATCCAGAAATTTTGTATTTTATGCCATAAAATACGTCTGTACAGACGCAGTGCATGCCGCGTACATAAAAAAAACAAAAACGTACATGGGTGACAGTGCATGCCGCGTGGATCCGGACGATCTACACAACATAGATGATTCACCTGCTCACCCCTCCCCAGCCTCTGCCTCCTCCCAAAAAAAAAAAGGAGGATCGAGAATCCAACCCCCCTCGAATCCCCCCCGCTGCAGTGAGGCTCCAACGATCTCTCCACTACATAGAAATGGAAAGTGTAGGATGATGGAATGGTTGATCTGATTGGAGACCTGGACGCTGTTGCATGATGCGCCTATTCCCGCACCTCTGGAAGAGATCTCTTTGTTGTTACTACACATGATATCACCTCCGCCTCCTCCTCTGCTGCGCCCACCTCTGGGGCCGCCCTGCCCTCCCTAGCGGAATTCCTCCGACCGGCTGTCTGCTAGCCTCACCAACAGACGATCGAGCGGATCCCATTCGAACAGATCCCGTTCGAGGAGTCCCTTCTCCGTGGCCAAAGCGGCCCCTACCACCAGCGGGGCTTCTGGGCGGTTCACCCCTTGAAGGTCAGACCCCCTGTACAAAAATGTCCGACTGAGGGCGCGGCCGAGGCTAGGAACATTGTGCTGCGTATGCAAATGTTTTCATACTTCACCTTGGGTGCACCTAGTTGTCGAGATCTGGCCATGGTGCTTGCTGCAGGTGCTTGCTATGCCGAGGGCCATACGCCTGTAGGGCTGCTCTCAGAGGAGATTGCGTCGGGTGTTTCACGGAGATCACCACAGCAGCCTCCCATCAACCAGGCGTCAAGGAGTTGGGGGCGTTAGATGTGGCACTAGCTGTGGCACTGGCTGTGGCGCGCGTAGTAATGCACGTCAGGTAGTGTCATCCTGTATGCCTGGTGGCTTTGTGCTCACCTGTGCATGCATGTGTGTTTGGCTGGGCGTGTGCACACATGTGTGATGTGTCACACGGCTGCCCTTCCCAGATGATTGTGGTGGATGCTGTGTGGCGGCGCGAAATGTTCTGCTGCCACGTTCTGCGTCCCCTGCCCCTGCCCCCGTTTGCAGTGAGCCCCGGGCCTCAGAAGGGCCTTTGCTGCTGATGATTCCGTTCGTCCCCTCAGGAAAGCACCGGAGGAGCTGTGCTATGCATGACAGCACGCCAAGACCTCCGTTTAACCCACCCTCTGGTTGTTCAACTGACTCAGCACCAACCAACTCGACTGCGTTATGCATGCTCGCTGGTTGCACTTCTCCCCCCGCTGCCTGCAGGCATCTCCGTGATGTACACTCTACAGCCTGCATCGGTGCATCGACCGATATCGTCGACCCGCCAGGTGCGAGGAGGGCATGGAGTGGGCAGTGCGCGTCGACGGCCCACAGCTGGCGCGCCGGCGAGGACGGCCCACAGCTGGCGCGCGCTGGATGCGCGGATCTGGACGTCTTGGCATCCTTGCAATTGCAAGATTCAATCGATTACATCCTCGCAGCTGATGTCTCCGCAGCTGCCCTTCGACTGCAAGCACGCCGTGCGCGCATGCAGCAGCGCCGTGTTGTCTGCGAACGATGGATCGTACAAATCTTGTTCCGTGCAAACCCATGATGTTATGACGCCGGGTCCCCTGTGGGCGCATGCCTTGAGGGCCCACCCTGGCAAGCTCCACCCTGGCAAGCTTGCGTGTCATCCATATGCACTCCGCCTGGGCTGCTGTTGTCTGATTCCATGACCTTGGTCCACTTTGTGGGTTTGCCCTTGTACTCTTTTGTAACTACTCCAAGCTTGTCGTACGCGTGTCGAGACTGCCCGCACTTTCCGAGAAACCCAGCTCAGATCGATATCCTTCCAACTATTTCACCCGTTGCACTGCACCAACAAAACCACGGCCTATCCACATCTTTGACGCGCTATCAACCACCTCCGCACGGCCCCACGGCAACGCTGGGACTCCGATCGATATCATGAGATCACGTGCACGGCCGCGGAGCTCGAGGGTGGCGCGCACAAGCACCGGCGCCGTGGACCGCGCATCACAGCTCTAGGCGTAGCAACTTGTCCGCGCACGGTGCACGTCTGATATTACTGCTGCCTCCTGCCGTTAAAGCTCTAGCATCGACCCTGCGCACTTCGTGTGAGCCTCAGGGGCGCCACATGTAGTTACAAAAGAGTACAAGGGCAAACCCACAAAGTGGACCAAGGTCATGGAATCAGACAACAGCAGCCCAGGCTCTTCACATGTACATGTGTGGCCACGTGTACATGTATACATACAACAAGCTTAAGAGTTTAGATACAAGCACGCACATTCGCTCGAACCCAGTATTCACACCATCATCCTGCTGCGAAGCCCTCACGTGCATCTGCACAGGCCTCATCTGGCCATGCGCACGCTCGGAGCAACCTTTCGAAGACGCGTGCGAGCCCGACACACGCCGATCAATGCATACACACGCTCGTCCATGTATCGGTCTTCAGATTTTGAAACGGGAGGGAGGGGTGGAGAGCGTGCACGTGGATGCTGCTACATGACAGGCTGAGCGGCCGTGTTCCGTGAGTGATAGCGTCGCAAAAGGGCCTGATCGGGTGTGCGATCGCGCCGTGCTCCCGAGTTTAAGCGGCTGTCTTATGTGCGGGGAGCATAGGTTATGCCGAAATGGCTAGCAGGGGTACCCGGCTCGCCAATCATGGGCAGGCGTGCAGAGCATCGATACAGCATTCACTCTTGAACCAGTGCTCTACGATACGGCCTCCTAGTTTCGATCGAGGCAGCCGTGCGGTGCGCTCGAATAATGCGCTCACGGGCGTGCACGTCGCAGGTCATCGACATAGACCACTCAGACGGACGCGGTTGATGCCTCATGTTGGACGCTAGAGGTCTGAGGTGATTTCAACGCGCTGACAGGTCGAATTGTCTAGGTTGCAGCGGTGTTGGTGCTCCTGTTCTCCTATACAGGTATCCGGGCGGGCAGGCGTCGCCGCTGCGTTGCGGTGTCGCAGGCGCCTCCCAGTGCACTAAATCTGCGTATTTAGCTGTATTCAGTCCGGAGCTGTGTTTTAGCGCTCCACAACAGCGACCCGGCGCCATGCCGACGACGAAGCACAGCAAGCGCACGGTGATGGTCGCCGAAGAGAGCAACATATCCACCATGGTCGAAACTCCTACACCTGTGATTGATCTGTTCAATGCGGATGCATCGGCACAGTCAGGGGGTCGAGCACAGGATGCATTGCAACGGTACCCATCGGCAGCACCGCTAGTGGGTCCAAGTGCCGGAGTGGCGCAAGATCCAGCCGGCCCTCCAGTCCGAGCGCCTGCGACGGACCGGCTCGAGCGAACACGGCAGATTAACCGAGAAGCACAAGCGAGATATCGTAACCGACTCAAGGTCTGTTCAGCGTCAACCCCCGATCGCTCACGATGCGCTCTATCAATGCAAGCATACCATTCACACGTTTCTTCGGCGATCTGATGCAATGATTGATCCACGGTGACGACAGCTTGATCTCGCATTGTGACCGGCTCTCTGCTGGGTCGAACAAGTGCCCATCGACGTGACGAAGGCAGGTCTGGACTGCCACGCGCTGTTCCGCCGTCGCAACTCTCGCCCTGGCAGCGGCTTGGCATTAGCGTTGCCACGCGTGCAGTGTGGCGACGGCAAGCCAATCAACAGCTAGGATTGGACAACGATCACATCTCCCATGCATGCAGCAAGAAGCGGAGGACCTCGAGGCCAAGGTCACGACCACCAAGTTGACGCTGGACCAACGACGAGTCGAGCTCATCGAGATGGGCAAGCACAGCAGCGAGCTGCACAAGCGTGTATGCTCCGCCACAGCCGCCCTGTTGAAGATGTCCAAGCAGCGAAACAGCCGACGAGCAGGCGCAACAGCAGGCGCGAATCCGGGCGATTGCGCAGGGCAACGCCATCTACCGTCCGCCCCGCCCCCCCCAGGTGCGCGAACAGTACCTTTCACTACCTTGCTGCCACAGCACCAACCCAGGCACACCCCTGGTGTGATGGAGCACACAGCCCCCGACGTGACTGAAGCCGGCTCTAGCACGGCATTCAATCGCCGTTCACGCAGCTGCCGGCACACTCCTCCGCGACACCACCCGCGGTAAGTGTCACATTTACATTTTACCCGCCCCCCACGACACCCTGCGCGTCGCACTCACCGGCGGGCGTGGCCACGGCGGCACACCAGGTGCCACCTGGTGGGCGGGACCAGGACAGGGGCGCCGCACGCATGCATCATGCGGCGCGCGGGGCAAAGCACCGGCTCGCCGACCGTGCCTGGCCTGACCTGCACAGCGCAGCGCAGCGCAGCGCAGCGGCCAACTGTCAGCGCTGTAGCCGTGTGGTCACGACTGAGTTGCACCCGCGAGAGCGCTGCCACGTGTTGGCTACTGGCCAGCTGCTCCGAGCACGTCCGGAGGGACATCCGCTGCAGCAACTGCCAGGAGCTCCAGGGGCTCCAGCCCCCCCATCCCCCCCTTACATTCCCTCACCATCCTGTATCTCGCCCCTGACCACCTGTTCCAGCCGGAATGCGGCTCGAATGTGCAAGCAACGGTGTATTTGGCTGCAGCGTCCGAGCCCCCGAAGCGGCAGCCTGCATCCGCGGCGAAGGACGCCGCCGCCGTGTCCGAGGCATCATCACCCGACGGGGATGCCACGAGCAGCCCCTCTCCTGCAGCACACCCCTCCCCCGCGTCACACCTCACACCCCTCGCCCCGAGCCCCGCTGAGGACCGGCCACAGCGGCTGTACGCCCCGCTGACGATCGAGTCGGTGTTCGCGGCGATGCCGGCGGCCGGCCTCCCCTCAGCCACGCCGCCGCTCGCTGACGTCGACCTGTGGCGGGCCGCCGCCGCAAACGGCGCCGTCGCCGCAGCGCAGCGCGCTGTCGCCGCCTGCACAGCCATCATTCAGTCGCAGCGCGAGGCGTTTGCGGCGGCGGCCTGTGTGAGTGCGTCGCGCGTCGCCTGGAGCCTGCATACACCGTACGAAGTCTCCCCCGACACCTTCCTGTCTCTCAGCAGCACCGTGTCGTCCGTACCGTGCTGCGCGTCGCTCTACATCTTCTACTTCACATCACGTCTGGAGGGCTCCTTCTTGGCAGCGGCGCTGGATCCCGGCGTTTTTGGTGAGCCCCCCCCCTCCCCCTCATGCTACAGCGTTCATCCGTGATCACGCCGGAGCATCCCAGCACGCAGCACACGGCACGCTCACACGGCATGCGCATGCGTGGGGTCGGCATATCGGCCGGGCCTACACAGCAGGTCACAGTTGCCGCCATCCGCGGTGAAATAGTGAGGCCGGCTTTCGGCGACGGCGCTTCACGGTTACAGCCCATCACATGATCGTGGGAGGGGCACTCGGTTGGGGGTCCAGCAGTGGCTGGAGGGGTGTGAGAGCTCACGCACCCAAATGGTGGGGATCGATTGTCCGGGTGTAGCCCAGCAAATGACTACAGCACCATGACACTTGACACTCTCTGCCGCCGCTGCCGACGTCGACGCTGGCGCGCCGTGCATGAGGGCACTGTTGCAGGGGCACGCTGTCGATGGCTTGCATGGCAAGGCCCTTGACAGCAGCGCTCAACACAGGTCTGAGCGGGGGGGGGGATATCTGGGCAGGCCGTGGACCATGTCGGGGGTCATCGGCTGGATGCCATGTCGCAGCCGCCCGTCTCCCACAGAATGCATTTTCAGGGTGGCATTCAACAGTGCTACAGGAGGCTTGACTAGATCTGTACCAGCAGGATCTGGCAGGGATGCCTGATACAGCCGGGATCGCATTTTTTCCTGGAGATCTGTCTGGGAGAGCACCTGTTGTGGGGTGGTGGGCAGCTCTGGTGGTGGGCAGTCTGTCATCAGTTTCTACCCATCAGTTACTACCCATCAGTTACTACCCATCAGTTACTACCCATGGCATTAGACCCGATGCTGTGGGGGGCAGAGTGGCGGGTGTGTGGGTATGAGTCGCTTGTAGCATCACAACCAGTGTGAGGGGCATGAAGTTTTGACTTGGGAGTCATTCGGTTACACGCAACAGTAGGCTGAACAGGAAGCGGAGTTGCTCTTCATGCCGGATATTCATCCCAGATCTGATAGAAGGGGAGCGCTGTGTATCATGGCCATGAATGTAGTGTCACGACTGACAGCAAGCTGTACACATGCATGCGTTGCATGTGTTACATTGTTGTTGCGCGTCGTGCATGATACCTTGCATGGTACCTTGCGTTCATGTCCTGCGACGGATCGGAGGCGGATCGGGATATCCATGATTCGCCGGTGATGTGTGCTGTGGCCTTCCACACAAGGACCGACGTCCTACCTGCCATCACTGGGCCACCATGGGAGGTAAGATTGCCATGTACGTCATCGACCCAGACTTATAGACATGAATTGCATGTTTGCCCTTGTACTGATCGAACGACCCCGCTTTCGACGAACCCCCCAAACAGATCCAAGCAGCATGGTCTTTACTGAAGGAACCTGAAGGAACAGCGATTGGGGGCCATGTCCAGCACACAGGGTGACACCTGCCACGACTGCATCACGCTTCAGGCAGCAT
>JAUMHO010038060.1:13883-37104 GCA_032360965.1 Ulva armoricana
GAAGGAACAGCGATTGGGGGCCATGTCCAGCACACAGGGTGACACCTGCCACGACTGCATCACGCTTCAGGCAGCATCCAACCAGACCACCTGATCAGCTGTCATGCCCAATGAGCCCACCAGGCTGGTAGCACAGAACAGTTTCGGTCGCGGTTGCCGGAGGTGTCAATGTCCTTATGGATACGGCGATGTAATCATACATACAGAAGCAGCGGCCGCCCTGTGGCGCCTGTCTTCGATCTGGGCCCACGCGGCCGCATCGCCTGCCTTTGGTTGTGGTTGACGCAGCCCGCATGTCCGGGGTTGTCCTCTGCACCTACCCCACTGCCTCCACGGCAGCACCCCCCGCCTCAGCTTGGGTTGTGTCCTGCTAGTCTGGTTGTGGTGGCACATGCACACCCCAGGAGGCAGTGCAACGATCTGCGCCACCTCACGCCCACGCAGTTCAAGTCCGGCACAACGGCAGCTGCGGTGCCCCAGGTGTCCTCTGCGCAGACGCCATGCCAGACACCATCCGCTCGAGGAGTGCCCAGACTACGATGTGTTCAACAGCCACGGTGCTGTCACTCCGATGCATGTATCCGATGCATGCATGGCGTCGCAGACCGCCTTGCCCTGCCAGTGGACGCCTCGTGTTCCCGAGCACCCACCGGCGATGCCACACGCGCGGCGTGCTGTGCCCGGCGCGCAGCGTGCTGTGCTTGCTGTGTTCAGGGTGATCAGGGGCCCGTCCAGCACCCCGGCAGGGCGGCATCATCCCAGCACCCGAGCGAGGCACCATCACAGCAGCACCCTCGTAGACAGAGCCCTTGCCATCATCAGTGCATCTCGCATCGCACCAACAGGCCCCCAGCGGTCCCCCCCTGTCCAGTGCCATCCATTGCCGCCCGGTGATGAGGCGGCGGGGCCGCGAGCGGCGGTGCCCGACACACGTCCCGCCTGTGCCCTACTTAGTCGACAGGGTTTAATCGACAGGGTGAATCTGCTGCTTCTACGGCCCCACGTGATCATCCAGCCATACACGGGCAGGGGGTCCACCGAGGGTGTATGTAGCCCCTGCCGCTGGCTGCATGGAGGACTCGGGGGATGCCGGGGTGGGAGGCAGCACCCTTGCCAGGCCGGCCCCCCTGATCCCACGGCCAGCCGCTTCTGCTGCTGCAGCCAGTGCCAGTGTCAGCCCCGGCTGCGCCTCGTGTGGGTCATCTGTGTCTGGCTACGTGTCTGCGGTCGGATCCTACCACGGCTCGCCTGCGCACCTGTAGCCTGAGCGCGGCCCTAGTGCTTTAGTGCGGCCTAGTTTGCACGCCTCTGGCCTGATGTCCGGTGCTCCGGATTGCCCATGGCCACGGCCGGCATCAGCAGTGGCAGGTGCCGCGTGCATGGTCGCCGCCCGCTGCTGCCCTGGTTACCACCACTGGCTATGTGGTGCTAACCAGGGGCAGTGATGGGTTAGCGCCACTGGCCCTGGACGGCATCACAGGCCCGTGGTCCCGGCTATCCGGAGATGTCAAGGTCCTTGTAGGATATGGCGAGTAAGTGTCACATTTACATTTACATTTACAGGCTGGTCACCTGTGCAGCAGAGCTGTGAGACATGAGCATCAACCGGAGGATTAACTGGAGAATCAAGCACGTAGGCGTGATGCACGTTGCAGCACATAACCACCTGCCCCCACACCAGCCCCATCCCATGGGGTCCATGCGAGCTAGTGCGACATGCAGGCTGCACCCCCCAGGTGGGCCATTCCCTCGCTCCGATCAAACCAGCACTGCCAACTTGCGTCCGGCCATGCGTGCAAGCTTGAGCCTCTGATCGTTCCTCATGAGATCATCCTGTGATCTTCATGCGATCATCCTCCAGTGGTAGCAAGAGGAGACCCCATGAGCCCTGTCCAGCTTGATCATGATCGCTGTGTCACGAGGTGCTGCACCTCGGGCCGTCCCACCCTGGCCCTCTGGCACCTCACTGAAGTGCAGCAGCTGTGTGAACCCTACTCCTGGTCCTGCACGCATGCATGCGGACAATGCATCTGCTGAATGGTCCTCTCCGGTGTCCCAGGGGGTGCCGCATCGACTGTGATGCGCTCCTGTGTGCGTCTGCGAGCTGCTCTCCTCGTGTTGTGAGGTATGCATGCAGTGCACGTGTGCGGTGCCAGCCGCCGCACGTGCATGGCACTGAGAGGTCACTGTGGCGAGCAGTGATGCTCGGAGTGCAGCATGTGGGGGTGCTGTACTCGACTGTAATGTCGTCCGGTGCATCGTTTCCAGCAAGACGTGCACCTGCTCGCTGCCGACCAAGTGGCATAGGCGGGGCCAGGGTTACACGTGGCGTGCTTGATCATACCCACTGAGCGCAACTGCAATCATACAATCACACGAACCCGCCCAACCTCCGCATCTGGCCCCCCGGTGTGCCCCCACTGCTCTCCCGGGCGATGCCCTTTGTCTGCCGCACGCGGCCAGGGGATGCAGCTCGCCTGGCCGATCACCGGTGCAGCAGGCCCGCTGCAAGCACGCACACCTGCTGATGGCACACCTGCGAGTACGGCGCTGCGGGGCACGCCGGCGTTGCTGCCGCGAGTCTGAGCAGGCAGATACGCCGACTCTCGGAGTCTCCGCGTTGCCTCATCAGGCCTCGGCGGCCCGTCAGCCAGCATGAACGTGCCGTGACAGGTCCCCGGGAGGCTCAAGAGGCGCCGGTAGCCGCAGCGAGGTCGCTGCTCGAGCACCCGATGCACCTTCGCTCTGCGGGCCGGCGGCATGAGAGGTGCATGCGTGTGCAGGTAGTCCCGCACCTCCGGAGGACACAGTGCGGCGGACGGCGGGCCAGGCCCGCCGCAAGGTGGACCACATTCTCAACACGTTCCGTGGTGTCGAGGGGGGTCTCACTGCGTCGTGCAGCACGGGTGGCGAGTTGCCGGTCGCCGCCGCCGCCGTCCACCTGCTGACGGCAGTGTGCAAGCGCTTCCGCGGGATCCTGCCGCGGCACGTGTGGGTGCACGCGTGCGCTCTGTTTGTCAACCTGCTCGTGCCGACGGCGCCGGCGGCAGGGGACGCTCGCGGATGCACGATCAGCGCCGCGCTCTTCAAGAGCCGCAGCACGCAGGCCGGTTACGCTGTCACGCCGCCGCCGCATCGCGCCGCAGACTGCCCCAAGTGCTCCGTCATTCCACACATCGCAGCCGTCCTGCGCAAGCAGATCGCGCACGTCGTTGAAGCGGTGCGTCGCCTCCCGCCGGCATGCAGGCGTCTGCGCACGCATGTGCGACTCACCGCACAGGCCTCGGCAGCACGATCCAGCACTGCACCCCGTTTGCACACGGTCTCTGCAGCGCGTCACGCACGTGTCCGATGCAGGCGGCCGCCGCGGCGCCGCGGCCGGAGCAGCCGCTGCAGGACCGCGACAAGCTCGTGCACCGCGCAGCCTGCATCCTCGGCTGCGGGGCAATCGCCGTCGGCCAGTGCACCCGCGACGCGCCACGGGTCTTCCGGCATCTCCACACGTTCTCCCCCGGCATCGCTCCAGATCGCCGCTCCCTGGCCGTATGCCCCCCCCCCCCACCTGTCTTTCATGGGCACCGAGCCCCAAAACCCTGTGACGGCATTCATCTCGCGCACATGGACGCATCTGGGCACACACACCGGATGTTTCCTTATCCAGTCAACGATCGCGCGAGCGGCCCACAAGACACCGATCGCGGCACCGAGGTCAACGACAGGGAAAGGGGCGGAGTTGGACCAGGTTCTCCTGTGAATCGCACGTGCACCATGCATGCATGCACGTTCTTGCCGCTGCACGCCGCGTCTTCACACTCTCGCAGCTGCCTCGACACACCCCCCACCCCCTCCGCCTCCGCGCCTGCCCGTGTCCGCCTGCATTCGGCCGCTCTTGCATGCAGCCACTCGTCAAGGCTGCATTCGGTGCGCCCCTGCATTGAACCGGGCCGCCTTCACTTGGACCAGGGCGTGTCAGCCACGACCTTGTGGACACTGTCTCCGCAACAGGCCCCCGTCCGCCGAGCGTGGGGCTCAGCAACGCGCTGCTCCCATGTCAAACACGGCAGCGGCGGCTGACGACGGCATGCCGTCTGCCACGGCAGCGCTGATGGGTTCCATGCACTGCAGGCGGAGGCCTTCACCTCCGCGCTGTACCAGAAGATGAAGAT
This sequence comes from Ulva armoricana, assembly GCA_032360965.1. Classification (NCBI taxonomy): domain Eukaryota; kingdom Viridiplantae; phylum Chlorophyta; class Ulvophyceae; order Ulvales; family Ulvaceae; genus Ulva; species Ulva armoricana. Next base: position 18,050 of record JAUMHO010038060.1, read on the forward strand.
GGAGCCACCCCAGCGCGCCCTCGCCGCGGCGATCTGGCAGCTGTGGAGGCAGCAGCGGCAGGAGCTCGACGCGCGGCTGCGCTCCGCGCTGGGCCTGCTCGGCCGCCTGCTGCGCGCCGCAGACCTGCGCGCGCCGTCAGTGAGCGACCTCGAAACCCTGCTGCATGACCTCGACGGCACGCAGGCTGCAACCGGGTCGGGGGGCATGATCCGGCCGGTGAAGGCGGCCAGGGTTGCGCCGCACGAGCTGCCGTCGACGCTTCCGCCGCTCGCGCCGGAGCCCCCGGTCGAGTCGCCGGGGCTAGTGAAGTACATCGACACGATCGACTGCGCTGCGTGCCGAGCGGCGGTGCGGCAGTGCGGAGTGCCGTGCGGCGGCTGCGCCGGCCGGCTCGCGAGTAAGCTCGTCGGCGCCGATGCCAACACGACGGCGCTCGCGTCCGCCGCGCTGAGCAAGCTTACCGAGTTGCAGCGCCACGACGCAGACGAGTTTGTCGCCGTCACCACGGCCATCGCGATGCCGGGGGTCGTGTTCTCGACGGCGCAGATCGCCATGCATGTGCCTCTCGTCTTTGAGTACGGGCTGCCCCTCGTCGACTGGCTGCAGCTGTGCATGGCAGCCTCCAGGCACGTTCAGCATGAGCAGCTGATGTCCGTGTTCCGAGGCCCGAGGCTCGGCGACAGCATGCCGCTGGTCGCAGACGTCGGCATGCAGTCGAGCCCGGACAGTGGCGGGACGCCCGAGCCCGCCGCCGGCGCATCATCAGGCTAGTGCTGCCAGTGAGCTGCCATCGAAGAAGGGCCCGCCCACGGCGAAGCGGGGGGCCGTGGAAGGGAATATGAAACATGCATCGGCCGATGGCTCAGCTGTCAGGGGCACCGCGGCGGCGCCGCTGTTCCCCTGCTTCCGGTGTCCGGCGTCCGGTGGTCGTCGACACCACCAGTTCCTTGCAGCGATAGCCATCACCGCCCTTTTGCTGACCAATGCGGCGGGAGGCTCGTCTGGGGCAGGCTCCGGCCGCCAGAGAGGCCCCGCCTACGCGGGAGGGCCCGATGGTGCCCCCTGCTGTCAATTGAACATGCACTCTGAACGGGCATCTGATCGCTGGGCCGCTGCATCGTCCACTGCATGCATGCCGGTGGGTTGTTGGGAGCGATGGCCCCTTCCGGCATGCGGCAGGTTGCTGCAGCGGCACGGTGTGACAAGCCTTCAGAGGTGGGACTGCCATTAACTGCCTGTGAGGGCAGTCGACGAGGCGGCGACTGTCCGGCGGGCCCCAGATATGGTTTTGAAAGCCCACGTCGGGCAAGGGGCTCGCACCCGCCAGAGGGACTCGTCAGTCAACGCTAGGAGGGCGAGTCTGGCGGGCCATGCCCCTGGGGAGGGTTAGGGTCCTTGTTTCTCCGGCGCATGGGTTGCAACATTAGCATCACAGCAGCAAGCGTTTTGGGATCATATGTCTGCCAACACATGTCATGGTGGCGTAACAGCAGCAATGCACCGGGGAGTATGTGTTCTGGTAGTTCAGCTCCAGTTGATCGGAGTTGATAGGATGCATGCATCATCACGCAGGTGTGCATGCACGGCGCTGCCATGGGGGTCGCTCGGTGCTGGTCAACGGTACAGCACTGGTTGCGCGGCTTTGGGAGCAGGACGCGTCGCCAGGAGGTGTGAACAGAAACGTGTAACAACGCCAAATCACGCATCTCCGGTCATCGTCAGAGACAGGCAGCGTGTATGCTCTCGTCCATCCGCAGGGTTCACAGTGCTCTGCAAGCGGGACTCCCGAGTTGATCAGAGTCTGAGTACGCCGAGCGAGATCGAATGCATCCCTTGCCAGCCTCAGTCCCACACGGGCGTGACCGGACGTCTCTGCATTTGTCAGGTCACGACAGAGGGACAAGTGACACTGATATGAAACGTGTTGAGTTACTCCACCTACGCAAGTCCGATCATCGTCAGAGACAGCTAGCATATATGCTCCTGTAGACACGCAATGCTCACTGTCCGCAGTGACTTGATGACAGTCAGCATGTACCGAGGGAAATCCGCATCAGCCACAAAGGTTACATCTCAGAGTGTGACTGCTGCTGCACTGTTGGATACTAATGTTTACTAGTTACTTATAGTATAGAACGCAGCCCTGCTTGGTAGAGGTGGGCTGCTCGGCGGTACGACCCAGCACCGCCTCACCTCTGAGATTTCGTGCCCACATGATCTTTCTTGTATTGGGAACAATGAATGGCCGGCCACAAGTGTCACATTTGCATTTAAATTCACGAGGCAGCTGCTGACCAGGCAGCAGAGGCAGCCAATGTTGACAGGGTGTATGCTTTCAACGATGAATCCTTAAGGACATTGACACCTCCAACAACCGGGACCAGCGGTGGCTTGATCAGATCCGTATCAATGTCTTGCGTGCGATGGCGTGGCTGCAGGCAGTGCATCGGTGGTGGTTCGTAATGGCATGGCCAGCGTGGACCCCAGGCACGGCCTAGATGTAGGCTGAAACACAACCCTGTCATCGGTCGCAGTGCATGCTGGCCAAACATGGAGGCACCGTGAGGGGGATTCCACATGGGCCCTTTTCGGGGGCAAAGCAACTGGAAAATTTCCATTTTACCAAGTGGCCGGTCAGCTCTCTTGCCTTTCCCAAGCAAAAATGCGAAGTGGGGTTTTCAGGTTCCCACGTCAAAATTTCTAGGTCTGTTTGCCCCAAAAAGGTCCCATCTGGCATCCGTAAGGAGGTCAGGCCTGGAGCGCGTCCCGCAGCAGCCATGCTTCGTGTCTGTGAGGTCCACCGGGTGTGGCAGAAATGGTCGGCCTCTTCAGCACCGTCTGCCGCTCCGCATCAGCTGATCGCCGTGTCTGGCCATCATCATATGTACACTTGGTATGCGCATGCAGTGCGACACCTGCGCAAGCGGACAACATGTGCAGTCGCACCTGTAGCCATGTTCCCTTAGCATCGATGCTGACTGGCTGTTGCGCGGAACGGAGGACCGTGGCTGATGGGGGCCACTGCATCCGGGTGACGCTGTGGGGGCCCTGCAGGGGGGCTCCCCGCACACAAACCACGAAGGTCCATGGGTAGTACCACCCGTTGTGTCACGAGCTCGCGCGCTCTAGCACCACGACGCCGCACAGTAGCATAGCATTGCCTGAAGGCCGGCCTTGGTGCTGCCGCAGAACAGCCCGCCCGACACTGTGCATGCACCTGCCGGTCTCTTCTGCCAGCCGAGCTCGAGGGTGTTTGCCGGAGGGAAGGGATCTCGCCGGTCAGGACCCGCGGGCACCGCCCAGCGTATTCGAATCGGCAATGGCTGATATCGTTTCGTTCTGCATGCTCGTTGCTGTGGTGCGGTAAGTCGGAGCAGGGCCACAGGCAGTGCTGTGCATGTGGCTGAGCATTCATCGCCTTGCTACCAGGTAGAAGCGCTGCCGGAATCTCTGGACTTGTTTCTGTGTAACTATTGCGGTTTTACCTCAGCACATGCAGACTCTCATCAAGTTGGGCGTACTGCGGGCGGTGAGCTGAGAACAGTGCCTGTATGTATGATTACATCAGTGAACAGTGCCTGTAGACAGAAGCACGCAGTCTATCTCTGTCTGACGACGATCGGACTCGTGCAATTAGACAAACGTGATTAAACACGTTTCTTAACAGCCACGCAACACATGCAACGCAGCTTCAGCATCCCAACGTGCAGTCGCGATTGATCTGTACACGCTCCGGTTGGGCAGCATGCCAGCGCAGGATGAGGTACGCGGAGCAAAGAGCCGTTGAAATGGAACATCTTACAGACTGTGCTACAGCTGTACCCGTTCCAAAGTAACAACTGCGGACTGTCACATAGACACCATCGCTGTACCTCGTCCCTTGTGCACGGGCCCAATGTCACACTGGAGCCATACTGAGTGACACCTTGCGACGCCCCCTCGCAGTCAGGCCTGTATTACATTCCATGACAGGCATCAACAGTTACTGCCCGACCACACCGCTACATGCACGTCGGTGCCCGGCTCGTATACACCGCTGCGGCTGCTCCACCCCCTCCCGGGCACAGCTGCTGAGGATCTCCGCGCATGAAGCCGACACGGCACACACGCCACGTGCTTGCGATACACGCACTCCACCAAACGAAGGCCGGCATGCCAGGCTCACCGGTCAGCAGCTCCACAGCGTACATGCGACCGTAAGCGTAACGTCATCTACAGAGCGGCAGTGTGGCTACAGTGCGATGGTGCATCTCAAGCCGGCACTGGCTGTACCGCGCGGATGCGGCAGTAGGGGGAGGTACTGCGCAGAAGCGCCGCCGCCCGCCGTGCTCGCAGTGCCATCTCCCAAGCACCGCAGCCGGTGTCTGCCGCCGCCGCCGCCCGTCGTGCTCCTTTCCGCCCCGCGCCGAGCGCCGTATCCGCGACCACTGCCACAGTCAGGGCGCCGGCCGCATCCCACGCACTACGACGCTGTGGAACCCACCGCGCTGTCGCCGACAACAGACGCCAAAGCGGTAGCGTCCCTAAGCATTCCAGGCCAGCGAGGACATGGAGGTGCCTGCCCACGGACCAGTGGCGGGGGTGGGCGCTGCGACACCAGACAGACATTGTCCCTACCACCGCGGTATGCAGCGGACACACCCACCCTATACAGCGGTAGTAGGGGTTAGGGGTTAGGGGTTGTAGACACCGGTAAGCAGCGGGCACGCCCCTCCCGCGGACGCTGCTTGACTTGGGCCCAAGGCGCTGTGCGTGCGGCACTTGACACGCCTCTTCATGTGCGCGTGCGGCAGCCACATGAAGAGGCGTGGTCGCCCGCTGCCCGCCTGTGGCGGCGGCGCACGCATATCAGCTGATGAAGATGAGCCAGCCGAGTATGGCAAACATGAGGGCGATCGGGTAGACTGCGAGCCAGCGGCGGTTGGCACCGACGGTACCGGCGAGGAAGGGCACGGACGCGTACATTGCCCACAGCACGCACAGCGCGATGGCCGCGATCTGGGCGTACCGGTAGAGACTCCCTGCCTGCACACCGCCTCGATGTTGTGGTGTGGCAACGGCGTGGAGGCGTCGAGGATGGAGTGAGTGCCGTGGTCTTCCTCGACGACGCTGGGATTCGGTTCCGGTTGGTGGGGGTAAGCATGGCAGAGGGGGGGGGGAGTGTGGGGGGGGGCATACGAAGAAGCAGAAGAAGGCGGCGATGTCGAGGGGGAACATGCAGTACCCGAGTAGCGACACGCTCTGCAGGAGGGAGACGGAGCCGCCGAGGAGGACGACGTTGACGGTGAGCAGCAGCGCGCCCGCGATGACGACGATGAAGACGACGCAGAACGTGCGCTCCTTCTCCGTCGCGTCCAGCGACAGGATGCATGCGAGCATCAGGTTGAAGATCTGCATGCGTGCTGCGGGGTTAGGGGGGGCGCGCGGCGTGCTGGGCGCGTGCTGCGCGGCGGGGGGTTTTCAGCAGCGGCAGCGGCCGGTGGCCGCGGTGCGCGGTGCGCGGATGGAGGCGACCGGCCACGCCGGCGCGGCGTCCTTGGACTGTGGCCGCAGCGCGGCGGGGGGGTGGGGCATTGCATTTGAGCGCGTGTGTGGCTGAGGCAGGAGCCGCGGTGCGAGCGGGGGGCTGGAGTGCGAGAGCTGAGGCCGCGCCCTGCTCGGGTGCAGCCGCGGCGGCGGTGGTCCCGGAAGCCCCTGGGGTGGCGGCGGCATGCAGTGCCGCTCAGCGGGAGAGAGGCAGCAGGGGTTGGAGAGGGCAGAGTGGCAGTGGCATGGCTGGTGATGAAGATGCAGCACGGGTGCGCTGGCTGCTGACCGGCATCATGTGGGCGCAGGCGAGGGAGCACCGTATCGTCTCACGCGAGGGAGCACCAGCCGAGTTGTGCGCTGGGGGTGATGATCAGGTGCGCCAGTGTGTACGCGGCTGTGATATCGCCTTCGGGAGAGATGGCTCGCTTGGTTGCACACCTCAGTCACGACCATGCTTTGCACCAGCATGTGCCTTTGAGGGATCACTCGGTTGCCGGAGGTGTGAACATCCTCATGGATACGGCAACGCAGTCATACACACTAGTTTCGAACCGTGCCTCTCTTCGATGACAATACATACTACTTTCGAACCGGCGGTGTGTCCAGGAGGGACGTATGCAGAGGATGAGTGATGTGGTGGTCTGATTCGAGACCTGTACTTGCGTGACGCACCTGTGCCCGTGCCTCTCGTCGATGCAACTACATACGAGTTTGATACTCTCTTTGCCACTCTCTTCGTTGCAGCTACGTACCAAAGCCATGCGATGACATGGACACCTGTCCATTTATGGACACCTGTCCATTCATGGACACCTGTCCATGGTGCAGTGGGGTGCGGATGCAGGGCTGGTGGGGGTGAGGCGCACCAGGGGCCCCCAGAGGTCCCAGTGCTGCAGCATCGCCGTGACGTCGTCCTGCTTGAGGAACGGGTTGCAGACGAGCGTGATGTTGCGCCAGATGCCTGAGAGCTCACGGTGCAGAGAGGCCCAGTCGCTCTCGAGCACGCTGGATGGCTCGTATTTCATGCCACCGCTGCCCACTGCGTTGTTCAGACCCGCTGCCGCATCGAGCGCCATCTGCTGGCGGAGTGGCAGGCTGCCGATGGACCGGGGCGCAGCGGAGGCGCCTGGATCGGGCGCTGCTTCGGCGAGAGTGGGCTCTCCTGTTGCACCCGCTGGCGCGGAGGGATCCGCCAGGCCTGGTGGCGGTGGAGACGGGGCATCGTCGATGAAGAGCTGCAGGAAGTGGAGGACTGTCATGGAGTGATGGGGGTGGAGAGGCACCACCACCGGCCGGTTTAGCTCTTGGTGTAGCCCACATATCGATACAGTGAATGGTCTACGAACTCGGGTCTACCTCGGGTCTACCTGTGGCCATGCTTGGCTCGTGCCACTGGATGCCGCTGAAGTAGTGCACATCCTAATCAGCGAAACACCGCTCCCCTTGCACCAAGCGCATCCAGCCGTTGCTCTCGGCTCCAAGGTTCCATGACTGCTTGCTGAGGAGTCTACACGATGTCAGAGCGGACCTTTTCCAGATCGTCATCGTTTCCAGCCATGAGCCCAACGCTCACGGGAGAGTTCAGATGTGCAAGAACGTTTCAGCAGGAGAAAATTATTTAGTACTTTCACAACCGTTTCAGGCAGGGAAAGCGTCCACGCGCCGAGTAATATCGAAGGTCAAGCGGGACGTGATCATTCCGTGACATACAGTAGATTCCTTAATCCTAAACACGCACGGCGAAGTTTGGAAACCGTGTGCCCCGTTTTTCGATATGCCTTTGCACTCTGCGGCTCCGTGCCTACCGGCTGTGCCAGTGCGCAAGATACCATTGGCCTCGATATGTCGAGGTAACGCTCCTCGCGATGATTGCTCGTTCGCAAGAGAGGTGCTGAGAAATGTCTTTGTTACGCACGCCACAGAGCGCATGTCATTTCTTCTTGTTAGATGTGACACTGTCGTAGCCTTACACTCACCTTTACTGGCTCCATTGCGTTGTCAACATCGAGCTGGAACACTGAGTGACTTAGAAACATCTACAAACGGACAGAAACGTGCCAAACACATCTCTCGGAGTCCTTAGAGTGTGTGAGCACTGGGCGAGGCGTGGCTACTGATCTAACCGCACCATGCGGATGCAACTCTCTAAAACGTCGCCCTGTGGGTGTCAGCGACGCGCACCCGTGCATCAAAGATGCGCAGTGATTGCACATGGTGATTATTTTGGCAAAGATGGTATGCGTCAGCAAATGGGTGGGCAGGGTGGGGCCGATCTGAACAAGTTGTTGGGAGGCGCACAGCCTCTCGACCTTGGGCCAGCTTCTGCCCCTGGGGGCGCCGAAGACGATCCCCTCAACTTTGATCCTGAAGGTACGTTTTGCTGCTGGAGGCATCTGCACATTGCCTTAATGTGTGCCGTCGACGAGTGACGCCATCGCGGCCTGCGAATGCTACGTCACACTCTATTTCCTGCTACGCGGACTATCACGCGCACGGGGAACCTGTAGCTAGATTATAACACCTGTATACACTGCCTGGTTGCCTTACTTTCGATTGCGCTCCTCTCCAGGACTGTACAAGAACCTGCCGCAAACAAGCATGCAAGATGGGCACATCGAACGGCGCGCTGTCACAAAAGACGTTGCTTCTGAAGAAGAGATGGAAAAGGAAATGAAGAAGCAAAAGGTCCGACTCACATTCACTCTCTTTCTGTATGGGAGGACAATGGACCTCGCTCAGTTGTGCAGACGCCATCGTCACGGCACACTTTGCAACGGTTCCACCGGATTACAGCCATCGAATCGGCCTGCTACGTATTTTAATCTCCATAGATGTGCTTCTCGCCGTGGCCTGAGCTCGAGATGACACGAATGTTAATTCCCGCTGCTGTTGCTCCAGTGAGGCCTGGTGCCATCACTGGCACAAGCACTCTGCTCCATCAAAGCAGTATGCATCATGTCGTCATTCAGCATGCTCTCATTTGTGTGGGGGTGTTGCTGTGCAGGAGAAGCTCCTGAAAGAGGCAGAGGAGCGTCGAGCTGGCATCACCGCTCCCACCGAACCAGCCATGCTGATCGACTTCCTCCTTGACTGTGATTCTCAAGATACAGAGTACTTTGTGATCAAGTGCCGGGACAGCCTCGGCTCCGAGTTCTTCGCAGCTCTGGACACACGAATCGGGCAAGAACGGTTCCTGCCAGAACCCGATGAGGACACACTCGCCGAGCTGGAGGGGCTGAGGCTCTATGTGGAGCAAACGCTGCAGGCGAAGGACTCGGTTATGAAGGGTGTGCACTCCGCATTTGCACGTGCCACTTGCTGTACTGCAGCCTCAGCTCCAGACGGTCTGTCAGCAGTCACACCCGTATCTTAGCAATCATCTGTCAGGGCGCAGGCCTGAAAACTGTGCCCCAAAACTCGCAGTTTTTTACTTCCGGTGGTCTGCTCGATCCAGCACTGCGGTTCGCCCCCTGCTCTCAGCTCTGGATCCAGTCGCTCCCTGGATCTAGTGCCCGTTTTCCCTGCTAGCCACACATGCGAGCCGGCCAGAGCCATCGCTTGGCATGGCCCGCGCGGGGCGCACGGTCCCGTGCATGTGCACCACACGCACGGCCTTGAAAGGAGGGGACGGCGCCGCTCGCCGACACGCTCCTGCTGCCGTATCACCACGAACGCCATGCAAGAGGAGGCCGAACCATCTTCTGCCGTGGTGCAATCGTAGTCCGACCCAGAACGCTTTGCATTTGGAAACCGCGTGAGCGCACGCTGCCAGCGTGCGCTCACGCAGCGTGCCGCAGTGGCAGCGTGCGCAGCGTGCCGCAGTGCCCCGGACGGTGGGGGTCCACCGTCCTGTCACCGGTGTCACTGGCCGGAAGGTCCTTGCCTTGTGTCAGGACTGGCACGCAGGAACACGTAGAAACACGGCGTGGAGGCCGCCGGCGCCTCTGTGGGGCGTGCTGTGTGCTGTGCTGGCTGACCACCCCTACCAGGCACCTCCCACCTCCTTCACCACGATTCTGCCTGTGCGTTTCCGGGAGGCCCGTCGCTGTTCCGGAGCCGCCGCCAGCAGCGGCGACCGTCACGACGCGAGACCCGACGCCGCAGTCTTGCAGTTTCCCCCCTGACCGATAGAGTATGGCGGCACGTGTTTGCGATGGGTCTGCCGGGATGGATTCCCCATCGACCGCATTGCACTTGCCGCGATGCTAGATACGGACGGCTGCAGCTGCAATGGTTGTGCGCCAGAGAGTGCCCGGCACCGTCTGTGCGGTTCGCCAGTGTGCCACTGAGTGGACCTCACAAAGCCGGAGAATGTGACTTGTTGGGACCAGTCCTCAGGTCTCGGCTCCACCAAAAGACTGGTAAGATTACCGCTGGCAGGATGAACACCGCCGAGTGGTGGGTGAGTGTGGACGGTATGCTCGACCGCCGGCGCAGGTGTTGTCATCGGGCTGGACTGCAGGGCAGCGGTAGGGCGATGGCTGACGGTGCGTGGGGTGCGTGCAGGGGTGCAGTCCGCGAAGGAGCGGCTGACCAAGATGCTGAGCTCGAAGGACCTCAAGGCGACGATCCTGGAGATGGCGGGGGCCGGGGAGATCGACGTCGCACTGCTTCAGCTGCTGCAGCAGAACATCGATGGCGCCGAGGCGTCTGGGCAGAACGACGCTGCGGCGTTCATGGGCAAGGTCCGCGACTATGCGGCGCGGTATGTGATTCTGCCGGAGCGCAGTAAAGAGTCGGAAGATGCTGCGGTGAAGGCCGCGGTTGAGGCGGAGCAGGCTGCTCGAGCTGGTAACGGGGGTGGTGGCGATGGCGGCGGAGGCGCCGGGGGCTCCGGCTTGATCATGCCGTAGCGGACCGAGACCCGTGTGCAAGTGTGGCCAGTATCCGGGTGGAGGGAGAGTCGAGCGGTCTGTATGCGTTGGTGTCCACCAGAGGTGTGGCAGACCTGTGCCCAGCGTTTTTCGCACAGCAGTACGTGAGTGAGGCAGTTGTAAGCGGCAAATGTGCGACGACGGTGTGTCGGTTGTGCTTGTTGTGGATGCCATGGTTGAACCGTCTAGAAGGTTGGGGCGGGTTATGTCTGGCGCCCGGCCTGCGGTGTCATTGGCCCGAAACACGTCATCGATCGGTCGTAATGGAGGCCTGCGAACGCGAGTTCTGGCTGCTGCAGCTATCCTGTGAATCGCACCTCTGCCATATATATGTATGCACAGGCACATGAGGGTGTTTTGATGCCGATCCCATCAAGCGGAATGTGTGTGATTGACCTCCAGACAGTAAACACACGACCTTGCGCGCGCACAACAGAGGTGCCAGACGCGAAATTTATCAGAACATTTTAGCTAGACCCTTCTGCAAACTTGCCTCCTTGATTGTCTGTCCCCCGTTGTCGATTCAGTCCTATACAGCGCCTTGTTCCACGTGCGAATAGTGCTTCGCACGCTGCCAACTAAGACTCAAGGGCTGCATAGTACAGTATCACATTCTTGAGTAGGCCCGTCTAGTGTATGCATCGTGCCGCTGGGCTTGCACGGTCTGACACAGTTGCGACAGTCCGTTCTGGCGTACTGCAGCAAACGAATTCACGGATGGGGCAATGGTACGGTGATCCCGTCGCATTTGAACGCAACAAATCCACAGGCAATCTCTTTCTGAGACCTGTTTCCAGTTGTCGCGAGTAGACCAGCTTGGCAGCACGCGGCCATGTATGCAGGTGGCCTACGTTGAGATGGAATCAAACCGGTCCAGACAGCGCGAAGGAAGCGGAAAAGGCCGTGCTAGACCTAGCGAGGTGCGCTTATGGAACGTTTTGGTGCAGTTTAGACACGCTGGAACGTGCTTACTCGAACGTGCATCCAGCGGCCTGTCCGCTGATCCATGGCTGGCAGCAGTTTGCTGCAGCCTCGGCATCCACATCAGCCGCGCGAAACCCGCGAGTGTATTCCTATCATTACAGTTGTACACGAAGAGGTCCCGCCGCTGGACCACCCCACTCCCTCCATCTTCTGCTTGCACCTGCACATGAGTGCCCTCCACACCAGACGACGTGCGCTGCAGGATTGGATGTGAAGTTGTGGATACCCCAGTCGGACCCTCCAAGGATGAGAGCATGCACAGCATCAGCGCCGGCACCGCGGCGGGCCCGCCCATCGTCTGCATGCCAGGCTACGCCGCAGGCGCCGCCTTCTTCTACCGGAACCTCCCCGGCTTGTCGCAACACACGCGGGTGCAGCTCGTGGATTGGCTCGGCACAGGGCTCTCCGGCAGGCCGCCGTTCCGGTGCCGCACCCGTGAAGAGACGGAAGACTGGTTTGTCGAGTCCCTCGAGCGGTGGAGGGTCGCTCAGGGCCACGAGACGATGGTCCTCGTCGGCCACAGCCTCGGGGGCTACCTCTCGGCGACCTACGCGCTGAAGTACCCTGACCGCATCGCGCACCTCGTGCTTGTGAACCCCGCCGGCATGGTGCGCCCTCCGCTACGACACGCATGGGGGCGCCCCTCGCACACAACAACCACACCAACAGAAAACAAACACAATCGGGTGCTGCATGGTCCACGGCGTTCGCTCCCGCTCGCGTTCGCTCCCGCTCGCGCACCGGCACGGGCCTTCATGATCAGTACATCCGAGACCCGGTGCCTGTGTCTTCTGCCTCGGTCTTAGCAGTCATCTTGGGGGGGCTTACACCCGTCTGTGTCCCGCGACTGCACTTGTGCTGGCGTTGGGACTCTGCTCGACTGAACACTACTCGGTTCGCACCGACGCAACCGTCACCATCGTGCCCCGGGACAACGGGTCGGCGCCTGTTGTGAGACATGCATGTGATGCATGCGCGTTGCGTGCGGCATGTGCATGTCTCATTAAACCCAGCCCGTAGTCTACGCTCTACCATCGCGATCCCCTCTGTCGAAACACTCCGATCACCACAGACACCAAAGCTCGCCATCGCACAGCGGTCCGGGCTGCCGCAGGCCAGTCCCTGCCGCACCGCCCGCGAGTGATGCCCACTGCACTCCCGTCAAACACATGGGAACTCCCGTCAAACACACCTTTGTGCCGGATACTGGATGCGGAGTGACGAGAACGCGCCCGTGCCGACGCGCGCCGTGCTGTGCTGTGCAGATGGATCGGCCAGCGGACCTCGAGCTGCCCGAGGCGGTACGGTCGCCGTTCAGCATGGGCGGACTCATGTATCGCGCGGCGACGGGCGCATGGAACTGCGGGGTCACCCCCGGCTCCATCGTCCGCACGTTTGGGCCGTTCAGCCGCCGCTTCACGCAGGGCTACGCCGACCGCCGTATGCACCACTCCCTCGGCCTCCCACGCGACCACTGCGAGGCGTTTGAGCCTTACATGTTTGAAGTCCTCGGCGGCAAGGGTAGCGGCGAGGTGCGATCCCCCCCCCCCCCACCTCCCCCCGGCCATGCATGTTTGCCCGCCTGTCGTTTCAGGTGATGCCACCCTCCTCCCGGCACTCAGCGCGTCCGTGCTTTTGCGGTGCGATAGCTGGTCAGCATCGCAGCCGGTGGCGTCACCAGGTGTGACCAATCGTTACCTGCACCCGCCGCATGTGATGCCTGCTCGGCCAAAAACGGCACGCCGTTCTCACGGGGCCGTCGCTGTGCGCAGTTTGCGCTGCGGAAGCTTCTGAAGCCGTTCGCGTGGGCCCAGTGCCCGATGGAGTCCCGGGCCGCGGAGCTGCAGGCGCCCGTGACGTTCATCTACGGTGAGAAGGACTGGATGGATCCCGCCGCCGGGGAGCGCATCTGCAAGATGCTGCAGGCCGCAGCCCCTGTAGCCACAGACGCCGGCATTCCGGCGGTCCCCGGCCGTGGCAGCTCGGGTCCGGGGCAGGCTGCGGCGACGGGGGGGCGGTACCGCAACAAGGTGCTGTACATCGCGGATACAAGCCACTTTCCGTTCATGGAGAAGCCGGCAGTGTTCAACGAGATGCTGCTGGACGTGGTCGGCCACTGCCTGCCCGGCAGCGCTCGCGCGTCACCTACCACTTCAGCGGCGGCTGCTGGGCACCACGGGGTCATCGTTGATGAGAGCGATGAAGGAGTCACCGCTGAAGCCCTCGAGGCGGCGTTTGTGGATTCGTGAAGCGTGGGTGCAGTTGGCGCGCGTGAAGCGGTCCGTAGGAGCTGCCGGCGCCAAATCGTCGAAAGAGTGGCGGGCTATGTGCATGGCATCGTGATGCGGGCAGGGCGGTGGTTGTTGTGCATGGCAGTGATAGCGTGACTTGGAGCACAGGCCTGTCTCTTTGACGACGGCGCCTGTCTCTTTGACAGCGGATGAGTGGTGTGATGACAAGAGCGCAGTTCGCATGGTGTTCCCATGTGGCACACTCAGCCATTGACAGAGTGCTCTGGCAGGTAGAGCCGTTTGAGAGCGCACACATTTCCCAGATTGATTGGTCTGTTGATGCCGGGGTGCAATGGGTTCTCGCTCTGTGAAGTTGAGGTGGCTCGCTGGTCTTGCAGGGCTTGCTGCTCTTCGTTGGCGTGGAGCCACACATTGGTAGTAGTAAAGTACACGGTCAAGAACCGAAAACGAGTTCGTGAGAAGGCCGCATCCTCGACGTGCTGATTTTGAAATGGTGTAGCTTGTAACGGATGCCTGGCATGGAAATCGCACGCTTGCAAATTTTTGCAACAGCTCAGCAGCACCGCTGAAACGGAAAGGCTTTCAAACTGTTACAGGTACACCCAGTCCAGAGTATGAACCTCGGTCTATCGTATATAAAGCAGCGGTGTACCTTGTAATTATTCATGGGCCCAATGTCACACATCAACAGTATAATACCTGACGACACCCTGAAGTGAGGACTGAACTGCACTCCATAACAATCGCACTGGTCCTCAACTCATCCCACAGCTGACTCCAAGATGTAAAGCCGTCCACGTACCACCGCTTCCCTCCGTCGAATGCACAGATTGCCTGTGCTGTACAGGGTATTACTGGTTGGCACTTTCTCTTTCAGGCCACATGCCAGTGTCAACAGTTTTGAAGGTATGAAGGCTTGAGTATCACCCTGACACTTTGGGAGTGCCTGAAGAGGCACCTGAAGAGCGCAGCCAAGCAGGCAGCTGTCCCATGCACAGCTCACCCCCTTTACACTGTGACATCTTTCATATGCACATATGAAAGACTGCACACCTGTCCTGCACTCTTGCCGTCACTCGTGCATGGCAGCAATCGCCACACGTTTATCCAAACATTATTGCATAGTCAAAACGGTCCAAGAGTAAGCTGCTGTGTCTTCGACGCCTTCCCAGGTCCGTACCCGCTATATTTGTCAGGCATCAGACCAGCAGGGTTTGTGTGAATCAGCAAGTGCTGTGCCATAGAAGAAGGTGCGCAGCCCGCTCAGAGCCATTCCCAACCAGTTGCATAACCAAAGAAAGGCTCACGCGTTTCCAAGGACGAGGTCCCGCTTCCCAGCGGGCTTGGACCATATGTGGCAGAGAGCTACACCCCTTCCGGAACTATGGACACGCGGCAGAGGCAGAGACGGCCCAGGGAGTGGAACCGGCTCCAGAGCGAAGAGCCAGGCCATAGGACTGCCTTGACACCCGCTTCATCACAAGGGCCGCCACACGCGTTGCAGCAGTCAACATAGTTTTCATGCCAAACATTGTTACCGAAAAAGTGATGACGGTTATGGTGAAGGATACGGCAGTCAAAGATATGACGGTCCTGCACAGCAGTTGCCGTGAGATCGAGACATCCACAAGACAACAGCATCATGCAGACAAGCGCCACCGGGCCCTGGCGTTCCAGCACAGAGGCGTTTCAGGTCGGTGTGCTGGTACAGCTGCGGCAGCAGCTCAGCAGGTATCGATGCCGAGCTGTTAATCATGCATTTGTGGTTTGATGATGGGAGAGCTCCGCAAGCTCTTGAAATAGGCACATGTGCTGGATAGCGGACACAAACCTCCTGTGTTGCGTTGAAATGCTTGCTTCCGTCGACTGGAAATCGCTGAACAGCTTGATGAGGGTGATGGTCAAGAGTGCTACTTCGCACGAGAATGATGTGATGTGAGCAACAGTGATGAACCTGCACCTCGGCAAGGAACGAGTGTGATTGGTCTACTCCACAACCGTGCACACACATCACAGCCCCACGCATCGTGCCCACCGCACATGCCTGCTGATGGCATCCACACGGCCTTCTAGCGCCATACTGTACACCCGAATTCTCCCTGATCTAGATGCGTGGCACACTCGATGACACCTTGCTGGATGGCACATGCAGCTGCAGAGCACCGGCTGCAGTGGTGCTGCCAGAAGGAGTCTGCCAGAATTGTGCCAATCCTGGATAAAACACAGGGGGTGACAGAGCGCACAGCTTCATACGCTTGCTGGTGTTGGTCCGTCCGACGCCGCTGCCTGACATGGCAAGAAAGAGACCCGATGCCAAGTCTACGACAGCAAAGACGCCAGCAACGATGGCCATGGCGATCCACTTTGAACACCCTCCCAATTGCCCAAACCAGTAGCAGGGCTCTTCTGCCTGTTGAATTGCACCCTTGTCAGTGTTGTAGTTGGCAGCATGTACAACATGGTGGCGACACTCGCACAGGCATGGCAGTGTCGATTCAGAGCAACCTCTGCAACGACAGTGACTCTCTGAACCACTGGCAGGTTTTTCTGTTGCCACGCAAACCCCTGAGGGCATGCTATCCATCCTCATGCAGGTGCTGGCCTGTGGTGCAGGTTGAAGGGCATGGGTTGACTGGCATAGGTTCTGCACCTGGGTTCCACCTCACAGACACAGAGCGGCAACTGACATGGCTCAGGACAGGGGAAGGAGGGAGTAAATCTGAACGAGGAATGGTGTGGGTGGCAGGGCATGGAACACAGGACGACGGGACAAGGCACTGGGCAACCTGCTGCATCGTACCATTTGCAACATCAGCCGGATAACCAGCATGTCAGTAATTGCGTCAGTCAAGCGCAGCACCCGCACTGTTGCATCAGCAACAGGCTCCATGAGTGAGCTGCAAACCAGTTTTCCATAAACGACCAGGATGCAGGGCATGGCGAATGAGAGTTTGAACGGCATACATTTGAACCTGCACTGTTGCATGAGGCCGTACACCGAGCACAGACACTGGAAGATCCAGAGAATGTAAGTCTCAATACCTGAAAGGCTGCAGTGGGTGATCGGGAGCCCAGGCGCCTGTCGTAGATGCAAAGGCCCAGCACCAAATGGCAGATGAGTTGACCAAAGCATATACGAGCCGGTTTCCAAAAGGCACGCTTCCTGTGGGACCGAGCATCACCCGGACGGTAAGAGTGAATTGGATAAATATGGCTGGGACGAGGACAGCGTTGTAGAGCTTGGTCTTGGCGACTGTGGGACCACGTCGAAGCATCATTATGGAAGAGGTCAAGTGGCAGAGACAGTAGACCACCGTTGGAGCATGGTGATCCCATCTGACAGGTGTGCTGGCAATCAGCAGCACGCACGTATTCGTAATCAGGGTGTAGAGACCAGCCCCGGAACTGCAGAAAAACATCACGTGTGGTGGCTTCAGCATTGTTCCCCAACCCTCCAGGCCTTGCGGAAGCATTCCCATCCATGGCATCAGCCTCCGGAACCACATAGGAACAGATGAAAGAAGTTCCTCTTGTTTATCAAATGCAATAACGGCTTCGCCTGGATCAGCGGCGGTTCCGTCGAAGAGGGCTTCAGTGGCAGGAAGGTTGCTGACACAGACAATCTCGATCGGTGCCGGAGGCACATCTACACATGGAAAATACTATCCACGCAATGACATTCAGGATAGGGGACATCCAGCAGCTGGTAGACGCAAACGACTGTGTCGGACCGCATAGATCGTTTGAACCTTCCATACGCAAAAAAACACAATGCCACAACGGCTAGACCAAGCTACAGCTACCATACTTGCCACGGCACAGATTCAGCTGTTCCACACCTGCTGGCTGTGATGTTCCAGCCGCAAGGCTCGTAGCAAGCTCCACGCCACGCACGTGACCAAGCATGTCGACTTACGCACATTTTACACGTGCTGTGAATGCCGCGTCAATGTCTGGGCCTGCGCTGTCTCTGATCGCGTGGTCACCTGTGCACCTAATGGATTCTTTCGGAGCTTTCACTACGTGGCTACCAGGGGCTTCGAATTGCCACGATGCGTAGCTGCGCTCGGCTCGGCGGATGTTAAGCTGATGTTGGCGGACTCTCGATAGAGCCACGCGATGTGAGCACTTAGGTCCAACAAGATTAGGCATTACTCCGTGGAGTGCAGACTGAAGGCACATGTGTGCTGTGGTTTCTGCAAGACACAGCAATGGAGATGGTTCTTCAGCCGAGGCGCAAGCCAGCAGCAAAATGGGCACCACCATCGGTTGATCGAATTCACGCTTTTATGTCTAGGCACGGGACCACCGTCAGGGTTGGGGTCTCGTCTGCACTCCCGGCGCCAGTGACTGCACTGTGATTACCTGGCGCTGGACGTAGGATGGCATAGTGGCCAGCATGCATAGTGGTCAGTATTAGGTAGGACGATCAGGAGAACATGCAATTCACCTCCACTGCAGGAGCTGTTCACTGTGAGACGCAGCAGCAGCAGCACAGTGTCTGCAGAACAGCAAGCTGAGGCAGAGGAGACCAGGTCATCCATGGTGGAGAAATCCTGCAAACCAATGGTTCCCAAAGCAATTAGCACAGGCACACCTCTGGAGTACACAGCGATGTCACCAAATATTGCCAGCAGCTGATTGAAACATTCTAAGGAAATCATGGGAAGATGCCAAACATTGCCATATCATCAGCAAGGGCTTATGAACAGCATTTCCCCATGCCAGATAGCATGGGTAATGCTCACTGATGTGCAGGTCAGTGTTCTTACCAGATGCCAGCAGCACCAATGCTCCTGGCACCTTCAGCTTGTTGTAGCTTGTTGTTCAGGCCAATGCCTTGCAGAGCAAACATACTGCTTCCAGCCACTATGTTTTGCTTGTGCTTTTAATCGCCTGGATCAGTACCACATAAAGAGGGCCAGCCACAGTCATTTTTTTGCTTCATATCACTGATTACAGAAGGGCACCTGTGCATGCTTACTCCAGGGATCTGAGCTATTTGTGGCATTTGTGGCATTTGTCGCAGCTGGCCCCTGCGACATACATGCTGAGCCCTGCCATGGTGTTGCCCCGCACTTGTGTATCTGCCTCTTGTACCACCACAGCAGGCAGTATGGAAAACCCCCCCCCATTGGCCTGACCAGGTCATCTGTGGACCACCTGCCCTTGAGGCACTGCTGATATATGCATGATGTACTGCACCATTACACAACCATCTGTGGACCACCTGCCTGTCAGGTAGGACCATGGCAATGGGGAAGTTTCCAACCACGACCATCAGCAGTCCATCAGCAGTCTGGAGCTGTTGCACAGCAGTGCTCTTCAGCACTCTACAGTCCAGTGGTCGGAGGACGCTATAAAAGCTGACCCCTTCTTCGGAAGGTCTTGGGTTCGATTCCGCGTGCCCCCCTG
>JAUMHO010038501.1:0-36993 GCA_032360965.1 Ulva armoricana
CGAAGACGGCGAAGATAGCCATAACACACTCCTTTTAATCGCATCGTTTATTGCATTGTTAATGGTAACTTGTGGGGCTTGGTTAATGATATATGCCTTACGCCTTCCAGTCCCAATAGGCAAGCGAGGCGTATTAACTAACATTCACCGGTGGATTGCGCTTGTAGTAGGAGTGCAATTGATTCTTTGGGTCGTAAGTGGCCTTGTGTTTAATGTAATGAGTAGTGACAAAACAACATCAGAAATTGAATTTAAAAGAGCACCACAGATAAGTTTTTCTCCATCAATTATCGATTTTGAACAAATTGTAGCACTCGAACCTAACGTACAAAGCGTAAACATTATTGCCACCAGCAGTACACCTTTGATTTATCTAAATAATCCACAACTCTCATCACCTATGACTCTAGCCTTTGAATCAGTATTATTGTCTAAAGGACAAGTTGAGAAGATTGCTTTGCGAGCGCTTTCTCAACCTGTACCCATTAAATCGATGCGACTTATTACCAATAAAGAACATGAGTCACGACAGTTCAAACGCCATGTTTGGCAGGTTCTATTTGATAATTCTGAGCACAGTGCTTTATATATTGATGCATACAGTGGTCGAGTATTAAAGATCATTGAGGATGCATGGCGCTTACGCGATTTCTTTTGGATGCTGCATATCATGGACTACCAAGAACGCAGTGATTTTAATCATCCCCTTATTATCGTTATTGCTAGTCTAGGTGCTGTAGCAAGTTTAGCCGGGGTTGCTTTACTCTTTTTCTCATTCTCAGGTGGACGCAAAAAACGCAATAGTGAACAAGCTATGATTACAATTACAAACACTACACACGCTCCCGTGAGTGTTTCAACTAATCAGTCTCTTATTGATGCAATTAATAAACAGGACATGATCATTCCATCAGGGTGTGGCGGCAAAGGCACCTGTGGTCAGTGTATTGTGCATATTCAAGATTATGATAAACCGCTGAACTCTCAAGAGCGATTAACACTCAATGACGAAGAAATAGCACGTGGATGCCGCCTTGCTTGTCAGACAATCGTTGTTGATAACTTAAATATCAATCTTGATAGAGAAGTTTAAAATTAAAATTTGAAACAACATTTAACAATGTTATGTTATATTTGTGAGAAAGTAAGGTTTTCCTTAGCATCTTTCCATTTCCATTTTCCATGTTCCATGTTCCATTTTCCATTTTCCATATAATAAATCTAGTCTAATGTCTGGATCTTGTTCAGTCTGTCAGTTATTTAGCCAGTTCATCCATTCATTCATTTATTCATTCAGGTATTTCCACCAGTTATCATCAGTTTCAAATCCACCGTCCATTAGTTCGCTGCCAAATCGCTGGTGAACTAGTTCAGCCGCCTCAGGACCGAAGACGTCTTTCCAGCCACCTGCTTTGCCTTGTCTTATAAAGGTAGTTTTGGTGCCTGAATGGTCTCCGAAGTTTGGTCTGCTTGTTTTGATATCGTGTAACGACACCACAGCTTCCAGGCGATCACTTTTCAATTCTGCGTTGAAGCTTTCAGCTAGCACTTTTTGAAGCACCTGTGCAGGCGCAGCGAGTAGATTTTCGTAGTGTACGAGCGATATTCCCGATTCTTGCTCACAGATCTGTCGGCTTAGCCTTGTATGCTCTGCCCACGATAGTTGCGATCCATATCGTGCGGTACTTAATTCAATCTCTATGAATCCAGCTAATTGCGCATTGATATCATCAATGGATAGTGGTTTTCCAAATCTCTTTAGGTATTGAGCTTGAAGGTCAGGAACATTCTCTATGTTCTTGCATCGATGGTGAAAAAGAGACACAACAACGTCCCTCCCATCACGGATCACACAAACTCCAGGTGCATACGATTTTTTCGGATTCCAATGTGTCCTGATGACGCATGGAATAGAAGGTACGAAATAACCCCCATCTACAAATGGGTAATCTATTGCGCTTGCTAGCATCTTGGCTAACCATGTGCCGCCACATTTTGGGTATTCATTCACAACAACGATCGGAAGCTTGCTGCCGTACTTTGGGAGCGCTACGGATGTTGCCTTGTTTACCAGCGATACTATTCTACGACGGATGATCATGTATATCTTTTGTTGAATTGAAGCAATGCAAATGGGCTGGAGGCAAAATCGATATTTTTGATTGTTGCTACTGCCTTAGTAGACAGCCGCTCTGTTCCGAGATTTGATAAGCAAAAGAAACGCCACGACGATCACAACATCTGCTGCTGTTTTCAACAAAGCAATTGTAAAACCATTGTTGAACAAGAACGTGGGCATCCTCACCACTATTATTGTATAGATGATAAGGACTGCTACAAAATTAATATGTTTAAAAAGAGTAGTGTGTATCCACTTCAGCAGGATACCCGTCACGAACATACCAACGAAAACACCCCAAAAGCCAAAATTCAGGTAAAACTCGGGAACAATGCCTGGTGGTACGCCGGAAAAAGCTAAATCAAAAACGTGATAGCCCAGAAAAAAACCTAACCCGGCAAACGCTGAATTATCAAACTTTAAGGACTCAGGTAGAAAAATATTCATCCAACCGACGAATGTCGTGCCATAAAAGTAACTTAACTGATCTGGGAAGGAGTTAATTATATGAGCACTTTTTGTCACACCAATAAAATATCTCCCGCCAAATATTTTGTCAAAAAACGTGTAATGTGAAATCGAATCACCACCTCTGAAAGCAGCTATTATGGATATGAGCCCAATTGCTGCAATTAGAAAAAAAGCTATCTTTTTCATATTCAAATGGCCTGTAACAATATAAGCAATTATTGTTAGATCTGCCATGGGCAGCGCAATGCCCGCTTTGTTGCTAATGAAAAAAGGAACAAGAATATTGAGTAGAAGAGCCGTTAAGAAGAGAACACCGTATGCAGATGTCCAACGCATTTGATATCGTAATATGAAGTAAAAAAGCACATACATCGGTGCTTTTGCTATCAATGCTATGCGATAAAAATAGTAATTTAAGTCCGACAGGCGTGTCGCTGAAGTTGCACCATCTGATTGGAATCGTTTCTGAGATAAGTCAGCGATACCTGTAAAACTGAAACCAGTGCCTACAATCAAAAATATGAAAAAAACTATCGAGATGGCAACGAAAGTAGCGCTCCAGACAATCAATTTTTGTTTCGAATAACGATATGAGCGAAGTCGACCTACCGCGAGCCAAGGGCGTAGTCTGAAACTGTAGCCAATTACAAACATGAATAATCCCGTAATGACGACGAAGCAACCATATTGCATTTCTTCTACGGTCATGTAGCTCATTAGCTTGTCCGTGACAACCGGGTTAGTGCCGTATCCCAGCACTACATAGAACGTTTTTAGTGTCATGCCGAACAGTACCGAAATGGCAACAAATGAAATCGGTTCAAATAGGAAATACCGTCGATCCATTGTCATTGGAATAAGAATTACCCCCATAGACGTTATTGCGACACCAAAAAGAAAAACTTCGACTCCGTTCCCGGCCATGACAATGCCTATGACGTAGCTGAAAACCCCCAGTAGTGCGAGTGCAAAAAGGAGTGTGAGTGCCTTTGTGCGATTTGCAAAAGGCATTATCGCCGTGGATGCATTGAGCATTGAAGTCTTATTCCGCATTTTAGAAAGCATCCATTGTTTTTTATGGAAGGTGTAATGATTATTCATAGATCAACGTAACTTCAGTTGACGCCAGAGATATATCCCCTGATGAACACGCATAAACCACAACCCGATTGAAGTGACTATAGCTGCTCCTAGCGCTCCGTACGTTGGAATTAAAACTATGTTCAGTACGATCGCTAGGGTTAGCCAAATTGCTTGAGACTTTGCAGCGAAATCATGATTTCCAAGCATATTGTGCATCATTCCAATCGGTCCAAAGACACAGCTTGATAATTGACCAGCAGCTAGAACAATCAAGATATTTGTTCCGTCGGTGTAGTTGCTACCGAAAATCGCCAAAAGCTTACCGGGCATTATCGCTACAACACCGAATATCGTACTTCCAATCGCTATGGACAATATTGTAGCCTTTTTGTACAAAGCTTTGATGTGATCGTAATGCTCTAAGGCGTAGTGTGCTGAGAATTTATGGCCCAATGCGATGTTAAGAATCCGAATGATCAGCGCAATTATTAAAGCAATTCTTAAGCAGGCTGAGTATATTCCAGTTTCTTGTAGACTTGACAATAGGCCAAGTAGAACTACGTCGAAGCCATTGAAGCCAAGTTGAGTAATGGCTGTAAATGACATGGGGGCGGCTGTTCGATGCCATTTGTATATATCGCCACGAGTTTTGCGAAGTTCGCGTACGTTGAAGTAGCTTTCATCCGCAAGCGCCGCAGCGGCGATTAGTGTAGCTGCAATGAAGATTGAGTTGAATATGTAAAGTGCTTGTTGCCCGTTTGTTACGTCGATCGTCAGAAATACAAGAATAGTTATTGTAGACACCACAATATCTCTCGGAGCCAAAGCTAAGATGATTCGATCGTGCCCCAATGCTGTGTATCGTTGCCATAGCCATATGGAAACTGGAATCATCGAAAGCGCTAAAAGAGAGATAGTGTTGTAAGTAAAAATGGACAAGAAAAGTGCTGCAGCTGACAACACCACGACAAGGCTTGAGATCCACATCACAGACCATGTCAAGTAAGAATGAAGCATCTTGCTGTCGTTCAACGCTTTATAATAGGGGATGAATTTTTGGGCTGAAACAGGTAAGCCGGCACTAATGACAATGGCCCCCATAGAAGCAAGCTGAATTACAAATGTAAACTTACCGAATTCAGCGACAGAAAGCTCACGCCCCAAAACCAGATACATCAAGAACATCAAGCCCAAGCCAATGGGTGTTATAAGTGCCGATAAAAGTACGTTTAGACTAGGAGCACTTATTGTGGATTTGATGCGATGTTTAATATTCAACATCGATTAGTGTCATTTTGGAAAACGTAGGTATTTTTACTTTGTATTGCTGTTTATGTTCTGTGATTTCAAGCGTCATCCTTGAATGGCTGAGTAAGACCGATTCCGGCTTTTTACGAAAAATTAATTCATAGCCTGATATCTCAGTGGGTGATAGTTGCATATCATCTTTTTGGATTTTTGGTTTTTGCACGAGAGCCACTACAAGATTGCCGCTAAGCAAGCTACGGTGAAAAACAGTGTGTACATCATGAACAGGAGCGCTTCCACTAGACTGCGATTTCACGGAATACAGGTTTTGAGTGACACTGATGATGTCTTGTTCTAATATTTGCATAGCTTTTGGAAAGCTACTTTCTAATGCAAATGCCTGTGGTTTGTTGTGAATATAAACTTTGGATAAGTCATAATTTTTTGCTATTAACTCACTAGCCGTGTTGTTCAACGCATTGTAGGCAGTAAATATATGTTTGAATCTTCTCATCGAGTCGGGAGCGAAAAGATCTTTGTCTGTGATAATTCTGACTGGCAATCCACGCCTTACGAATACTTCAAATAATGCGTTTACGTATGCCATCTGTTCTTTCCATACTTGCTCGCTGGTATTTAGGCTGTTTTTCTGAGCTTCGCTAAGATAAATACCAAATTCGCTATGTGGACGTGTATGAGCCAGTGGGCCACTAATCTCCTGCGCGTAAGCAATTCCCTCTGCCAAGGTTTCATAGTCGGTGTTTAAGCCAATGAGTGTCTCTTGCTTTCCTCTCTCACCCAATAAGTATTTTGGCGGTATATAGATACCTGTTATTGCTCCGTAGGCTTGTGAGTTGGCAGCGTAGGAATATATCTCATCGAGACTGTCAAAGCGGTGGTGCCACATATGTATGGGTTTTCCATTTCCGGAATCTCTTGGAATGACCCAGCCCAATGCAAGTCGGATATCATCTGGCGGTACCCGCAGTTTCTTATTCTTAAAAAGGTTGCCGTTTAATCCGTTACGCGCACCATTCAGATACTCAACTTTTACAACATCTGCCGCGATGGCTAGCTCCAGAGACATGTGCGGCATGATGTACGAAGAGAGGTATGACCCACTGATGATGAACGGAATGTTTTTATCGGGGTGTGCCAAAGCGACACCTTCACGCAGATAATCGAAAGCCTCAGCCATTGCCTTAGCTTGATAACGAATGAACTCCAACTCTCTTTCGTCGGACGTACTGTTATTAAGTGGCGTACCTTCAGACCCTACAAATCTCTGTTCCGTTGTGCTGCCGTAGCAGGGAGAGACCTGCGCTTTGGGAAAATGTCGCTCATCAAAATAGAGCGCGCTTGCACCCCTATCTACAGCTTCGACGAGACGTTGTAGAAGAAATTCTCTGTAGCCGGAATTCAAATCTAGATGATATCCTCGATACGGGCTGTTCTTTCTTTGTTCAACAGGTACGAGAGAGCCCTCAAGCGTCTTGCAAAGCCATTCGTGTGGCGGATTCCAGTTATACCGTTCACGCGAACCAACTACAAGCTTACGGCTTGTGCCTGCTGGGATGCCTTCAGCAGCCTCGTAATAATAGGCAATAAGTTTTATATCTTTTGTTGCCGCCTTTTCGATTAAAGTTGCGAGGTCGTCTGGTCTTGATTCCAGAACCGGTTTTCCGCCCTCTGTTGTCGGAACTAGGCTGGGCCAAATCGGCGGACGCCAATCGAGCTTGGTATGTCGCGTGTATACATTCAAGCCGAGATTCTGAATTTCTTCCAGTTCCCGGTCTAGCATATTTGAGCGAGTGAAGTTATATAAACCAACTTGACCGTGAACACGAGTGTTCTCAAGCCAGTCTGGTAGACGAGAGTCAGCACAGTAGTATTGAAACTCGATATCATCTTCAGAGTCAGAACAGCTCGAAGCCCCTACGTTTTGGGTGTAGTGTCCCAGAACCAGACCCAACGCAAAGAGAGCTCGGGGTGCGCTTTGCCACCACTCCCAAGGAAGAAATTTCAATTTTATCGCAAAGTAGCCCATTCTAGACCTGCAGGATCGGAAACGGTACTCCGTCGGCCTAAGGCCCGAAATTGCGCCTTCCATACCGTGTCGTTCCATCCGAAATTGTGCTACCCGGTGAAATTTCTATTACGTAGCAAATAGCCTCTGTCATCTTCGGCGAAATAATCGAAGCCGAAGTCAGAATAGACGGTTGTTTCTCTTGGATCATCTATAACGGAAACGTATTCAACTCGAGCACGCAATTCTTCACCTAGACCACTGATAATCTTATCTTCTGAACCATTTGTTGTAAGGCTCAGTAATCTGATAGACGAAATTGTTTGGTCAGAGAGTAGATTTTCTAGGCTATCAACTTCTATTTCGATTTTGGAAAATCTTTCAAGATCCCCTCTATCTTGTTTAACCACGTCATCTACGATGTTGGCAGCTGGGTTTTCCTTGTCCACGAGGAAAGAAAGCGTGTCTTTGTGGGTCCATGCTCCAGATTTGACCTGAACCATGCTCTCAATATTGAGTTTCTCCAGCATTGCAGTCATCTTCTCTATGGACTCCTTCACAGGCTCAACAGCAAACACCTTGCCTGAACCGCCAACAAGTATTGCAAAGTGCAAAGCTCGAGATCTGCCTGATTTGAGTATGTCCCAAGGGGCACCTACTTGTATAACAGTGTCTCCCTCAGACACCACACTGTATGGCTTAACTCGGCGAAGATACTGGCTAAATAGTTTGTATTTTAAGCCATCAGGCACATTCCACAGAATTGAGTACGAAATTTTTCTCAATGCAGTGTGTATGGGAGAGAACCTACTGAGCTTGTAGAGCATGAATTCACGTCTTTATGGTTGGTGGCAATTTCTATTGCGCATTTCAATTTTGATGGCGGATGTGTACTGATCTGCGCCAATTCACTAGTCTTGAATAAAAAATGCCGAAGCCTAGAACCTTCGGGCAAATTGTTGTCCGAGGATGCACTGCGCACAGGCTCGATCACGGAACGACAGACTACAGCACGAAGGTGAATGTTTGTGTGACCACCCGCACTCAAATGCATGAGGGATGAAACAAATTTGCAATTCCGCGCGTTTGCTATAGTTGAACATGCTCTGACGTTATAGTAACCGGTGCTTTCGGATTTAGGGTACTAGTAATGTGGCGCAGTGTTAACAAAGCTGTCCATGAGTATTTTTTGAGGGCAGAGTAGCTCCCTGGCTTAACCCGATCTGTATAATTCAGGGCGATTTAATCGATCGCCAAGTGTCAAGCACGACGCTTATGAAACGGTAATGATGGAAGTTTTGTAAGTCTCAGGCGGTTAATTAACAGCAAATTTTGTAATTTTATAACTTCAAGCCCTAAAATCAGCGGCCTAAACCGGTCATTACACATGGCTATCTGAGCCCAAATTTATGGATCTGCAAAGTATTTTGAAAAAACTATCGGCATACAGTACTCTACTTTTGGTGGCTTGGTGCGGAGTAGGTTTAGCAGCTAACATCGTCGTGGAAGACGCTGAAGATGGGCTAACATCGCGTTGGATCGTTTCCGATGGAACACCTGCTGGAGGGGTAATTGCCAGTGTTCCTGACGCAACCTCAGGCGGGCAAGCCATTCAATTATCTGGAACGGGTCGTTTGAACTCTTTCACCATTGGTGGCACCAGTGCGCAATCTGGCGGGCTTGGGGTTAGCGAGCAATCGGTTCTTACCTGGCGAATGAGAACAGCAGAGCCGTACAATATTTATGTAGCGTTGGAGACCACTGACGGTCTTAGATATCTTCTTTATAACCAGTTGAACTTCGATAGACAGCGTGTTTCAGCGGCTACCTTGCACTATGGTCTCGGCACCGCCTCAACTAGTGACTCATGGCAGAATTATGAGCGGAATCTTGAAGAGGATCTGCTTCAATTTGATCCAGATAATACCCTCGTCGCGGTGCATGGTCTAATTGTTAGAGGCTCCATAACCGTGGACGACATAGTCTTGAATTCAGAATCTACGGATCTGACAGTGGAAGAACCGGTAGACAATGGCTCTGTAGACGATGGTCCGTTAGTCACGCTCGAAGACGCCGAGGATGGTTCCACTAGCCGCTGGATCGTAGTAGACAATGTTCCAGCGTCAGCGACTATTTCAAATGACACCGACTCGTTCTTAGCCAGTCAGGTTATTGTTTTTGACGGTAATGGCCGTTCAAACAGCTACCGCATAGGTGGAACGACGCTCGCAAATGGAGGGTGGGATCTTTCGAATAGAACTTTTCTACAATGGCGCATGAATTCGTCAGAGTCCTTCAGTATTTATGTGGCATTGGAAACAGCAGATGGCTTGCGTTATCTTTTGTACAACCAGCAGGCTACCGACAGGTTGCGAATATCCAATGCAACTGTTCACCATGGGTTAGGGGCTGCTACAACAGAGGGCGAGTGGATAACAGTGAGCCGCGACATATCAGTAGATCTCGCTGATGGCGACGCTGACAATGCAATTGTTGCTGTGCACGGCATAACTGTCCTAGGGTCTATGAGTATCGATGATATCCAGCTCGCAGAACTTCCCTTTGCCCCGGTGAGCATCGATCCAGAACCCGTGCTGGATAACTATGAACTGGTGTTTGCAGATGAATTTAATGGTGTCACGCTAGACCCTACCAAATGGGATACCGGCTTGCTCTGGGGGCCTTATTTGCAAATTAACAACGAAGAACAGTTATATGTTGACTCTCTGGGCATGCACAGCTCCCTAGATTATTCACCGTTTGAAATGACGGGCTCAACGTTGAAAATAGTGGCCACTGAAGTATCGAGCCCTCAACCGGTACCTCCACGCCCTCCAGAAAGCAGTCCTTTGTGGAAACCTAGGCCTTATACGGAGTACCGGTATAACGATCCGATTGCGAATCCTGGAGACTCAGACTACAACCGAGGATTTATGGCGGATGAGATCAATTATCTGAGCGGGATGATAACGTCTTACGGATCTTTCAAATTCAGCCATGGTTATGTGGAGACGCGGGCAAAACTGCCTGCGGGCAGGGGTCTCTGGCCAGCATTTTGGACCCTGCCGACACACTATGTTGAGGACGTGCCTGAAATCGATGTGATGGAATTTTTAGGCCAAGACGTTGATCGTCTTTATCACACCTATCATTACTTTGACATTCAAGATAACTGGCGCAAAATTTCCACACCATCCTACTTAACATTGTCATCGGATTGGACGCAAGATTTTCACGTTTTTGGTATGGCATGGTCTCCCAAAGATATCGTGTGGTACGTCGATGGGGTGGAAACCAGGCGCGTGAGCTCGCGTGACTACACCATAGCGGGTCAGGCTATGTATCTGCTTGCCAACCTCGCTGTTGGTGGAAATTGGCCCGGTCCGCCGGACGATAGCACCGTCTTTCCGGCAACCTTCGAGATAGACTACATCAGGGCTTATAAGAAGAAACTGTCGCCAACTCTAGACTTAGCTAAAGATTACCAAGTGATGTTCAGGGATGAATTCTTGGGCACAGAGCTGGATCCAGAGAAATGGAATACCCATTTTTTGTGGGGGCCTTACCTACCAATCAACAACGAGGAGCAGTATTACGTAGACGCTCTAGGATCGGACGCAGGAGGTCTATCGCCATTTAGCGTAGACAATGGCCTGTTGACAATTACGGCCAGAGTAAACGGGGCAGCAGGATCTTTCTCAATACCCCAGCAACTGCCGGATATAAATGACAGCATCTGGTCAGAATTTTCGCAGTTTCAGCGAAACCTAAGTTACACCCCACCTCCTTATACGTCAGGGATGATCACATCATATGATGCGTTTAAATTCGTTAATGGCTATGCGGAGATTCGTGCCAAAATTCCTAATGGTGATGGGCTTTGGCCTGCATTTTGGCTTTTGAATAGCTACTACGTGGGTCCACAGCCTGAGATTGATGTGATGGAAGTGAGAGGGGAGAATCCTCATCAGATTATTCATAGCTACCATCGAAGTAATGCTAACGGTCAGTCCGTCTCTGATTCTTTTACAACAGACAATGGTGACCCTGCCGTTGGCTACGCAGATAAATTTCATCAGTACGGTGTCCGCTGGCAGCCTGGAAGGATCGACTGGTATATCGACCGTCAACTGGTACACACCTATGAGGGCGACGATGTCGGTTACCAATTGATGTACGTGATTGCGAACCTAGCGGTAGGAGGGGATTTCAATTTTAGTCCGGTTGATCAAAGTAAGATCCCAGCTCGATTTTTGATCGACTACATTAGGGTTTATCAGGAGAAAAACTGAAAGTTAGACTAAGGGTCAGTGAGATTGAAGTCCTGTAGATGAGTCCATGCACTACCGCCTATTGTCTTTTTGAGTAATCCCACCCCCCCCTGTATATTCGCAGCAGCAATAGCTTTGATGGGGCGGGGTTTTAAGTGAAAGTAACAAGGTTAACAATAGCTTAGTCAACCAACTGGGCCTGTTTCTCTGGCAATTGATTTAGAAAACGCCAGAGGCAAACACCCCATATCCCTATCGTACGTTTCAGCAGCGCTTGCCGTCGATACGCCAGACAGCGAATTCATTTGTAAAATTAATTTTACATTTGATCTTGGGAAGTCCGGATTCCGTGGAATCTTTCATTACTGCGTGTCAATATTAAAGCGCGCTGGTTTTGCGATGGGAAGAGAGAATCGAGTGGGTCCCAGACCCGAGCAATCGATTTTCGAAACCCATTCGGCATCGAACCGGTTGGCGTCAGACTCATATTGACGATTAAGTTTTGAATTGTAAATCCATGAACCGGAGATGAAAGTAGTATGCAACGTAAGAAACTAATAGTCGCAATGTCGGCTGCACTAGCAAGTATGGGCCTTAGTGGAGGTGTTTTTGCGGACACAGCCATAACTCAGTCAGGCAGCAATAAGGTACTGACGTTTCAACAGTTTGGACCCTCAGGTGGATCTTCATCTTTGCTGACAGTAGATCAGGCGGGTTCGTCTGCACACGAGGCGACTGTGATACAGGGCGGTAACTCTGCCGGTTACACCATCACGATCCTGCAAGACGGCGATGATGTTGAAAACACTGCCACAGTTACTCAGGTGGTACCAAATCCTAGCAGCAGTAATGTGATGGTTGATCAAAATGGTTCTGATCTAGATGCTGTTATTCGTACGAACGGAAATATCGCATCGCAAGATATAGCTAATGATTATGAGGTCACGCAGGCAGGCCAGCGCAACTCGGCCAATGTGGATAGTGATGACGGTGCAGGCGATGCGGTAACGCTCACGCAGTCTGGAGATGACAACATTGCCAGCATATTGTCAGACAATGCGGTTTCAACCACTACAAACATTACTCAGTCAGAACTGAACAATGAAGCCAATGTAGCGCTTGATGGCACATTGCTCACCACAACAGATATCACGCAGGAAGGGCGTCTTAACCTAGCGAACGTGACAGCTGAAGATGATCGGGCCAGTACAGTAGCAGTAACTCAGGCTGGATTTTCTAACGACACGGCAGTAACTCTGAGTGATTCAGCGGCTACTTCTTCAGGTACAGGTGTAACAGTAGGTCAGAGCGGCACGTTGAACACAGCCGTAGTTGAGGCGAGCAACGATGACAGCAGTAGCGCAACTATCACACAAGCAGACGATAGCAATGAAGCGGAGATCATTCTTGGCGATGCAATCGGTGCAACTGCGACGATAGATCAAGGTGTTGAGGGTGATGGAAACGACACAAGTATTCGACTGCGATTGTCAGAAGGTACGACGGCCACCAGTACGCAACAGGGCGATAATAATCTGGCAGATGTGCTGATCAGTCGTGATCAGAATGGTACGGCATCTTCTACTCAGAACGGTGATGGCAATGATTCGGGCGTACGACTGCTTCGATCTGTTGACTCTACTTTGACCATTGATCAACAAGGTGATCGCAACATCGCTAGTGGTGATATCAACGCAGGTGATGGCACTTCATTGACTATTACTCAATCCGCTAGTGATTCTGAGGCTGATGTTGCTTTGCTGCGTGACGATAGTTCCAGCGTAGTTGTTACACAAACTGCTGATTTTAACTTTGCAGAAGCAGATCTAGCTGATGGTGACAATGTCACAGTAATGATTGACCAGACTAGTCTGGGTAATACTGCATTTGTTGATTCCACAGACGATACAGACGTTACCTTCAGTATTGTTCAGGATGGTAATGGCGGCGGACTTGTGGGCCCTACGGCCATCGATAGTACCAACTCGTCTGGTACAACTGCCAGCATTAGCGAAGGCGCGGGCAACCTGTTGTCTGGAGCTTTTATTAGTTTAGACAACGATCAGGTTGGAGCAGGTGCTGCGACTGGTAGTAGTGCAACGATCAATCAAGATGCAACTCTCTCACAAGCGGAAATCGGTTTACAGAATACAGAGTCAGTAACTGCTCTGATAACGCAGGGTGGTAATGCAAGTCAAGGTGCTGTCGATCTTGACGGTTCTCGTTCAAGTACGGCTACGATTCTGCAGGATGGCGGCACTGGAAGTCTTGCTCTTATCACTAGTACTGTTGACGACTTTGGTAGCACATTGGTAATCAACCAATCTGGTGATGGTGCAGGAGCTTCAATTCTCACAGAAAGTACAGCATTGGTAAATGTAACAATCACACAGGATGCGTCGGTCAATAATTCAGTTAATTTCCCAGCTGCTGGCGCTCCGGGTGCATTTGTTTCACTGACCAGTGGTACCAGCACGTTGGTTGATATCGCGCAATCTGACAATGACAACTCAGCCACTGTAATTGCTACTGGAGACAGTGGTTCTGTAGTGACTATTGGTCAGGCAGACGACAACAATGTTGCATCAGCTACTCTGATCAGCTCTGATGCTGTTGTGACAATTGATCAGACGGCAGCTGGCGATGACAACACTGCCATCCTATTGCTCACAGATGTGAGCTCTGCGCTTTCAGTTCTACAGTCAGGTAATGGCAGCACTGCGACCATTACTGCAACCGATGTTGATGGAGGTTCAGTAAACATTATTCAGGCAAGCCTGGGTCAACCTCATACAGCGACGGTGACATTGGATAATGTG
The DNA here is from genome assembly GCA_032360965.1 of Ulva armoricana. Classification (NCBI taxonomy): domain Eukaryota; kingdom Viridiplantae; phylum Chlorophyta; class Ulvophyceae; order Ulvales; family Ulvaceae; genus Ulva; species Ulva armoricana. The sequence goes on from JAUMHO010038501.1 coordinate 14,038, forward strand.
GATCTTTCTACTTTTGATATCAACCAGTCTGGGTACAACAACACAGCGACAATCACTGCTAACAATGTTGCAGGAGTGACTGGGACGATTCTTCAGGGTAACAACGACAACGTAGCCTCGATTACTTTTAGTGCAGGTGATGATGGTTCGATCGTCAATATTGATCAGTCGCTGTGTACTGATTGCAAAATCATCAATCTTTAAGGCTAGTAAGCCAGAGTTTTCTGCAGGTTTTTCTATGTGATATTAGTTGTTCATAAAGCAACCTAAAGCAGGATCAAAACGACGGGGCCTTCATTCTAGGGATGGGGTCCCGTTCATTATTTTTAGATCGATAATGTTCTAAACTCTTTCAATGAGAAATGTAAATAGTCAAAATTTATTGAGAACAACGATCGTCTCGATAACAGTCATGGTGGTGTTTTTATCTTCGAACACGGCTCTTTCAAATGACTTTCAAATTAATCAATCCGGGCTGAATGGTGTAATCAGTACAGATATTGCTGAAGGAATAGATCGGCTTGACGTGCAGTTGAATCAAACTGGACCTGGGCACTTCCTCGAGCTGTCGGTTTCTGAAAACAGTACAGTGAAGCTGATTCAGGAGGGGCAATCTAACCGAATAGTCCTTGACTCGACAGGGACTATCGAGTCGTTTATTTTCTTTCAGTCAGGAGAAAACAATCTTCTGAGTGCCACGAACCGTAGTTCAGGATTAGTAGCGAATATAAATCAATCTGGCTCAAGCAATCAGTTGTCATTCGTTGCATATGGGTCAGGCAATAGCGCGACAATTGATCAATCGGGGATATCTAATTCGTTGACACTGGAGCAACACGGATCTGGCAACGTTGCAGAGCTTGTGCAATCCGGAGTGGGTAATCAGCTGATTGTCGAACAGCACAACGGTTCGCTGAATATAAGTGTGCACCAGGATGGTTTTGGTGATGTGTTAACTATCAGATAACTTTAAGAACAAAAAAACCTATTTTTATCTAGAAAATGGCAGGTTGGCCGAGTACTTGATAGCTTTGAAATGTAATTTTACGGGGTATGGGTAACGATGAACTTTATATTGCTAGTAAGAAGTATATTGGTTACAACTTTAGTGCTAACCAGTTCAGTCAGCGCGTCTGAATTGGTATACCGCCCTGTAAATCCCTCTTTTGGTGGGAACAGTGCAAATGGCGGGTATTTGCTGGGTTTAGCAAATGCTCAACAACAGTTTGAACGTGCGCGTGACGAGGATTCACCACTAGATCGCTTCAACGAAAGGTTGCAGTCTTCATTGTTGAGTCGTATCACAAGCGCAGTTACCCGCGATATCGTTGACATTGATGGGAACATTACTCCCGGTTTTTTTGAAACTCTGGATTACATCATTGAGATTGTAGATGATGGGAACGGGCTGATTACAATCACAACGACTGACCGTGTGACTGGTGAATCGACAACTATTCAAGTAGAGAACGATGTGTCGGACTCATAGCGACAAAATCACACTAATAGTAGTCTTTTCAATAAAAAGATTACGCTAAGGCTTGCAAGAAATTGTGTGGCACAAACAGTACAGCAGTAATTACATGGATGTTGTTAAGGCAGATTTAATGAAACTCGAATTATAATGAAATCAATTTTATACAGATCCTTACTCGCTGGCGGATCTATAGCTTTAGCATCGGGTTGCGCTAGTTTTGAGCCAAAACCTGCAGAGCACGGAATAATAATTGAAAACGCCAAAGCACCAATCAGTACAGCTACCAGTGAGCAGCTGAAGTCTCTACCCAAATCCGCTGGAAAAATTACTGCTGCGGTGTACGGGTTTAGAGATTTGACTGGGCAAAACAAGCCTGCACCCGCGAGTGGATTTTCGACTGCTGTGACACAAGGCGCAGATTCGGTATTGATAAAAGCGTTGCTGGATTCTCAGTGGTTCTCTCCTGTAGAACGTAATGGACTTCAAAACCTCCTTACTGAACGCGACTTGTGGGACAGAAGTCTTCGGGCAAGTAGTAATGGGGAGAAAGCGCTAGCCCCCATACCACCAGCCAGCATCATAATTGAAGGTGGAATTGTCGCTTATGATTTTAATGTACGTACTGGTGGCTCAGGCGCTAAATACCTTGGCATAGGTGGCTCACAGCAATATCGCGAAGACGTTGTAACCATTAACCTCCGCGCTGTTAATGCGCAGTCGGGGTCTATCCTTCATAGTATCGATAGTACCAAGACGATTTTTTCGAAAGTTATCGATGGGTCAATTTTCAGTTTTGTTAGCTTTGACTCATTGTTAGAGGTGGAAGCAGGGTATTCCTACAATGAATCTGTGCAACGAGCTGTGGTTGAAGCAATTCAAGCGGGTGTTATTCACCTTATTGCATCGGGGGTGGTATCCGAATCATGGAATTTGAATGATGCGAAAGCAATCAATAATCCAGCATTTGCGGAATACCTTACAGATTCTGATGTGGAGCGTTTTTTGTCGGCGAATACACCTTCCGTACCTCCGAGTAAGTCTACGCCATCAAGAGATCAGTCTGTCAGGCCTCGGACTTCAGTTCCTAGTGACAACCCTGCATCTAACTTTCCTGCGAGTGAACCAACTGACTCTACGGCCACTGCTCCAAGAACTAATGCAAGCGTAGCAGCTGCGAATTCGTCGCTGGTTGTTGCGTCCCGTGATGTTATAAGAAGAGTGGAACCTACGCCTCAAAAGACTCCGCCGCCAAGTGCTAAAGAACCGGCGACTGTTTCATCAAAACCTGAGGCTGAGTCCAACGTAACTGACGGACCGACAAGTGCAGAAACGAAGCAGGGTAAGCTTAAGGCAACTGAAACCCGCGAGGTAAAGACTGAGACTCAAGCCGAGCAAGGTAAGTCCAAAGCATCCGAAGCTGGAAAAACAGAAGCAGCGAAGAAACAGACTCAAGCTGCTCCAAAACCAACAAACGTAGCGGAACAACCTGCAGAGTTTAAACCTAGCTACGTGATGGTCGGAGCGTTTGAGTCTAAAGATGGCGTGGTTACGCTGTATAACGACCTGCAGTCTCTAGATAAGAGCCTGAAGCTCACCCTCGGGCAAGACTCAAGGACACTGTTATATCGGGTCCGAGTTGGGCCAGTAAACAATACCGGAGAGCTTGACAAGCTTGTGGCTATCCTTGGCCGTTTGCAGATCACCACGGCAGAAGTCACCGAAATAGGCAATGCGCCGCCAGCGACAGACACACCGCCACTTACAGACCATCCTGGGGTTTCTTCTGTTGACTAGCGGCGAAGTTTAGCCCCCAAGGAGCGCAATGTGCGTGATTTAAAAGTGGGTCTAATCGGCAAATTCACTAATTGGCCTGGATTGGTATCGGTTTCGTCATCTCGTATTTCAAAGTCATGTGATTGATTTCATGGTCTTCTTTGCTCGCTAACAGGATACAATCCGGCGCGACGGTGTTGTTCTGCCCCTTATAAAAATCAGACCTCAACTGAACGGCCAAGACGTATGAAAAGTAATAAAAGTGTCCTGATAACCGGCGGAACCGGCTCTTTTGGTAAAACAATGTTATCCGCTCTATTGGCCGACGGAATAGGTTCTGTGTCGATATTGAGTCGAGATGAGGAGAAGCAGGATGCGCTGAGGAATCAGCTTCGTGACGATAGAGTGGTCTACCGGATAGGAGATATTCGGGACGGAGCGAGCGTCGATTCTGCCATGAGAGGCATCGATTATGTCTTTCACGCGGCTGCCTTGAAGCAGGTACCATCGTGTGAGTTTTTTCCGATGCAGGCCTTGCAGACAAACGTTGTTGGTTCAAGCAATGTGATCGAGTCTGCGATTAAGCATAAAGTGAAATCGGTGGTTTGCTTGTCGACCGATAAAGCTGTTTTTCCTGTCAATGCTATGGGGATTTCCAAGGCAATGATGGAAAAAGTTGCGCAGGCAGCAGCTCGGGAACTAGGAGAAAAGAGCAACACAACTGTGAGTTGTGTGCGGTATGGCAACGTTATGTGCTCTAGAGGTTCGGTCATCCCCTTGTTTATGAGGCAGATCTCTAGCGGTACGCCTATAACTTTGACTGTGGCGGACATGACTAGGTTTCTAATGCCACTCAGAGACTCTGTCGAGCTAGTCAACTATGCATTCGAGAAAGCCCAGCAGGGGGATATATTTGTCAAAAAGGCGATGTCAGCCACGATGATGGACCTATTGACTGCAATACGAAACATCATGGACCGTAAAGAGCATCCTGTGGAGATTATTGGTTGGCGTCACGGTGAAAAACTATACGAGACATTAGCCAGCACGCAGGAGCTGTCTGGTGCGGAAGATTTGGGTGAATATTGGCGTCTTAAAACGGACTTGCGAGGCCTAAATTATAGTCAATATTATGACGAAGGTGATAGTGAGACGGTTGAATTCGAAGATTTCCATTCTCACAACGCAAAGCGCATGAGCGTTGCTGAGATAGAGGCGTTGTTGCTCTCATTGCCTGAAGTGCAAGAAGCATTGAAAAATGTCTGAACAATGCGCAGAATCTCGATTGAAGAGGGTTGTAGTGACTGGCAGCAGCGGCTTGCTGGGTACGCATTTACGTATTGCTCTGAATTCCTGCAATGCTGCTCGCAGGTATTTAGAGCAACCTGAGGTCTATCAGATTGAGTGTTTGGCTCGGGAGGATTTCAATCGTGCCGATGTGCTTGAAAATGCGCTACATGGGTGTGCTGCGGTCATACATCTGGCCGGCGTGAACAGAGCCGCAACCGATGCAGAGGTACAGCTGGGAAATCAAGATATTGCGAAAACACTGGTAAAGGCATTGGAAGTTGTTGGTGAATGTCCTTTGTTGATTTACACGAATTCCACGCATGCCGAATATGATTCACCTTATGGTCTGGGCAAGCGAACTGCAGCAGCTATATTTCACGGTTGGGCAGAAGCTCAAGGGGCTGTTTTCCTTGATCTAGTGCTCCCGCACGTATTTGGCGAGGGAGGCAAGCCTTTCTATAACACAGTGACCGCAACCCTCTGTCATCAGGTGTTCCATGGCGAGCAGCCAACTATCCATGATGGAGCGGCTGTAGAGTTAGTTCATGCGGGGGATGTGGCGGATCACATTATTGAGTCTTTGGCGATATCAAAAACAACACACACCAGAATGCACGGTACAAAAATTGATGTTAGAGGTCTTTATGATCGGCTCGTCGATTTTAGAGATCGTTACAAAGCTAACATGTTTCCAGATTTATCTGACGTCTTCAACGTCAGACTATTTAATACTTACCGATCTGTCGTTTATGCTAACGAAATGTCGAGGGAATTGGCAACTAACGTAGATGACAGGGGGGTGTTGTTCGAAGCTGTAAAAGGTGGTGGTGGTGGTCAAACATTCCTATCCTGGACCAAACCCGGAATAGAACGAGGAAATCACTACCATATTCACAAGGTGGAACGTTTTTTGGTGTTGTCGGGAAATGCACAAATTCGTATCAGACAACTGTATTCGGAACAGATTACAAGAATTGATGTGTCTGGGGATAGCCCTACCGTTATAGATATACCTACGTTGCATGCGCACAGTATTGTCAACACAGGGGAAAGTCCACTGCTGACGCTTTTTTGGGCGCATGAAATATTTGACAAGCAGCATCCGGATACTTATCCCGAGATGGTCGAAACGACAAACTGAGTTCTTACTACTGTGCAAAAATTGAAAGTTGCTACTATTTTGGGCACGCGGCCCGAAATCATCCGATTATCTCGAGTGATCGCTCGCTTGGAAGATACCTGTGAACATACACTGATCCATACTGGTCAGAACTATGATTACGAGTTGAACGAGGTCTTTTTCTCAGATCTTGGCATCCGTAAACCGGGTCATTTTCTAGGTGTGGATACCTCAAGCCTGGGTGCAACGGTAGGCGGAATATTGCTTGAATCTGAAAGAGTGCTCAACACTGAGCGACCCGATGCGGTTCTGATTTTAGGAGATACTAATTCTGCAATTGCAGCCTACATAGCGCGGCGGATGAAAATTCCTGTTTATCACATGGAGGCCGGAAACCGATGTTTTGATAGAAATGTGCCAGAGGAAACTAATCGAAAAATGGTGGATCATTTATCTGATTTCAATTTGGTATACACCGAGCACGCAAGACGAAATCTGATATCAGAAGGGCTACCGGCACGGCGGATTTACAAAACAGGTTCACCTATAAGAGAGGTGCTAAATCACTACGCCCATCAATTCGATGCATCAGAGATTTTAAGCACTCTGGATATTGCCGAGAAGAAGTACATATTAGTCTCCTTACACCGTGAAGAGAATGTTGATAACAAGCTAGTTCTCAAGGACTTGATAGTAGCCCTCAATGCGCTTGTGGAGCGTTATTCAGTTCCAGTCATTGTCAGCACTCACCCTCGAACGCGTAACAGTTTGGACGCGATACCTGATCTGCAGTTACACGCCAATGTAAGGCTATGCAAACCTTTCGGTTTTCACGATTACAACCGGCTGCAACAACTAGCGTTGTGTGTGCTCTCCGATAGCGGCACAATTGCCGAGGAATCATCAATGCTCGGTTTTGCTGCGGTAACGCCGCGATTTTCCATAGAACGACCTGAAGCTATGGACACTGGCGCTATCATGGCCTGTGGAAGCCGGGCAGATGATATCGTGGCCTGCATAACTGCGACTATTGAGCAGAAGGAAACCAATGACTACGGTCCTGACAGCTCACTGGTACCAGACGACTACAAAATAGAGAATACGTCTCAACGCGTTGTTAACCTTATACTCTCTACTGCGCGGCTGTCTAACAGTTGGGATGGCATACGGTAATGCCGACAGTGACAACTATTCAGTCTGATCCTGTTTCTATTTTCGGTAATCGGAAGGATCAATAATTCAGCCCATGGCAAGATTGACGATTGTGCATAGGCATTTCTGGCCTTCTGATTTACCGTACTCCATGATGCTGCGTGAATTTGCGCTGCGGGCAAAGATAAATTCATTTGAAGTTAACGTTGTCTCGCCTGTGCAGAGTGCTGCTGATCAGACGCGCAGAGAAGAGTGGAGCCGTGAATCTGGAATATCCACTGTCAGCAAAGTAATGTCGAGCGCGCAGGGATCCAAGCTACTGTCCAAGGCCACTCTATATATCCGCTATCTTCTGTGGATTGCCATCGTTCTGTTACGTGAGAAAACAGACGTGATCTGGATAGCCACAACGCCACCCGTTGTAGCCGCAGCTCTTGTCAGATACATTTGCGCCTTTAAGCGATGTGGCTATGTCTATCATGTGCAAGACATTCACCCTGAAGCGTCTACCGCAATTGGTAAAGTTGAAAAAGGCATGCTGTACCGGCTGCTGCTGCGGATAGATGAAACCAATGTCAGATCCGCTGCGTGTGTGATTACCTTATCCGCTGATATGAAGGCTACGCTTATGCGTCGAGGTGTCGATGGAGAAAACATAGTCGTCATAAATAACTTTGTACGTTCCAATATTGCATCTATCGGTGACAAAGACATCCAGGAAAATTCAGAAGACTCACGACCTAAGTCAAACAATCGTTGGATCTTTGCAGGTACGATTGGGCACTTCCAAAATATTGAGTTGTTCCTCGATGCGATACTTCTGATCGCACCTACTTACAGACCCCACGTTACCATGGTGGGAGCTGGAAGTCTAAAGCATAAGTTAATGCAAAAGTACGATGGGTCTCGCGAGTTCATTGAGTTTATGGAGCCGGTAGACTCTGCGACAGCACAACAGATTATGTCCGAACATGCAGTAGGAATAGTGTCCCTGGAAGAAGGCGTGATTGAATGTGCCTACCCAAGTAAACTGGGGAATTATTTAGCTGCAGGGTTGAAAATTGTAGCGACCGTCAGTACACAAAGTGATTTGGCTCGACTGCTTGAGTTGGAATCACTTGGCTACGTCGCTGATGCTCAAGACGCCCCGACACTTGCTAGAGATTTGGAAAAGGCAATATTGGACGGCAAGCTTGAAGAGGATAGGATGGCAAGCATCGAGGCTTCCCAAAGGAATTTTTCTGCGGATGTAGTGCTGGGTGCCTATGTCGATGTACTTCAGAGCATAAAGTTGCAACAAGAAGAGGTGATTGGATCATGACTCAGCACGTGTTTATTCTGGGTGCTGCTAGGAGTGGAACCAAAATATTGCGTGATTGCCTTGGCTCTGCAGCAGATGTAGCGTCGATCCCCTATGATGTGGGATACGTATGGCGATACGGCAACGAAGCAGTGGAGCATGATCAATTTACTGCTGACATGGCAACTCCACGTGTACAAAAGTATGTACGTAAGTCCATAGCGAAAATGGCCGATACCGCGCACAAACACAAGAATGGAAACTATCAAGTTGTGCTAGAGAAGTCTGTACCGAACACCCTGCGTCCAGCTTATATCAACGCGATATTTCCAGATTGCAAATTCATTCATCTGATCAGGGATGGTCGCTCAGTCATAGAGTCGGCTATGCGTAATTGGGAGGCACCATCAGATACCGGCTATTTTCTCGATAAGCTCCGTTATTTTCCACTAAGCAATGCACCTTATGCGTTGTGGTATCTGAAAAATAAATTGAGACAGGGTCGGCAAGGAGACCATAAACGTCTGTGGGGGCCACGCTATGAAGGAATGCAAGCCGAAGCAGATTCACTGCCACTGACAGAGGTGTGCGCGCGACAGTGGAGCCAATGTGTCAGCATTTGCGAATCCCAGTTGGCAGAAATTGATTCTGCACGTGTATTGCAAGTGAGGTACGAAGACGTAGTAGCGTCATCAGGAGATATTGCACAGATGTGTGATTTTTCAGGCATTTTGGATATTGCCACTGTTCGAGAGTTTTACAACAACAACGTATCGGTTGACAAGGCGCACTCAGTTGGCACGAAACTTGGTATAGAGCAACAGGCCATTATTGAAAAAGTAGCAGGGTCGGTGCTGATGCAATACGGTTATGTCTGATTTGAGGCTGCGTCGTATGGGCGTTTATGAGGGTTTTCTGAAACGACCATTTGATGCTTTGTTAGCTGGTTCTGGTTTGATAATTCTTTTTCCTTTATTGCTGCTTGTATCAGTTTTTATCATTGCCACAGATGGTTTACCCGTCTTCTATAAGCAAGAGCGAATAGGGCGGAATGGGAAAAAGTTCAGAATATTCAAATTCAGAACAATGTCTAATAGGAGCGAAAATGAGGGAGCTTCATTCGATCTTGGGAGCAGTGCCAGAGTAACTACAATGGGTGCGATTTTGAGAAAAACTAAAATCGATGAGTTACCTCAACTGCTGAATGTGCTCCTAGGTGATATGTCTTTGATAGGGCCTCGACCTGAAATTGCAAAATGGACTGTCGAATACCCGGAGTCATGGCGTGTTGTTCATCAGGTAAGACCAGGAATTAGTGATTTGGCTTCAATTGAATATCGGAATGAAGAGCAGCTCTTAGCCCAGAGCGAAGACCCACATGAGACTTATAAGCGTGTGATTCTGCCGGCCAAACTTGCTTTTGGAGAACGCTATGTGAATGAGGTTAGTCTCGTAGCGGATATTAGAATACTGCTTGCCACCTTACTATCGGTAGCGGGTGTCGATATGACTGGGAGTCGAAAGTGAGAGTGCCCTACGCAAAAGTAGATTGCTCTGGCAACGAACTAGAGTATGTTTCTGAGGTGTTGAACAGCGGCTGGCTGACAACGGCATCAAAAACCAAATTGCTTGAAGATAATGTCAAGAAATATGTTGGTGCTAAATATGCGCTGGCTGTAAATTCTTGTACGTCTGGACTGCACTTAGCGTTGGATGCGCTTGATGTAAAGCCGGGTGATAAAATATTCGTCCCGTCCCTGACGTTCACTGCTTCTGCTGAAGTTATACGATACATGGGAGCGGATCCAGTACTCATCGATGTTGATTATTCCTCCGGTTGTATGACGGTGGAACACGTACAAGCAGCAATCGAGGCTCATCCTGAAGTTAAAGTTCTGATAGCTGTTCATTTTTCAGGATTGGTATTGCCTATGTTGTCCTCAGAGGACAAGGTAGGGATCCTTGATCTGTGTGCCGATGCAGGTATCAGAATAGTTGAGGATGCTGCTCACGCTCTGCCGACTAAGCAAGGTGATCGCTTCGTTGGTTCATTTGGCGATATTACTTGTTTCAGTTTTTACGCCAATAAAACAATGACGACTGGCGAAGGAGGGATGATCACCACCAACAACGAAGACTACGCACAGCGCATGAGTCTAATGCGCCTGCATGGTATCGACCGCGATGTGTGGAATCGTTTCACCAGCAAAAATTCTGCGTGGGAATATGATGTAGTTGCACCTGGTTACAAGTACAACATGCCCGACCTAAATGCGGCTGTTGGCCTTGCACAGTTTGAACGATTGGAGGAGATGCATGCTGCCCGAACTCGTGTTGCCGAACTCTACTTTCATCGATTTCAGGGAATGGCGCAAATTGACTTGCCTTATCGACCGGATACTATGTTGGACCATTCCTGGCATTTATTCCCAATTAAAGTAAATTCCCATTCAACATTGAACCGAAACCAAGTTATTGCTGCAATGACTGAAGCGGGTATTGGTACGTCTGTTCATTATAAACCGCTGCATCAACTCAAATATTACAAGGATCGATACGATCTTAAGGCAGTAGATTATCCGAACGCGGAAGCTATTTGGCAATCCACGTTATCGTTGCCAATCTACAACCTACTGACTCAAGATAATATTGACTATATTTGTGATGCACTAGAAGGTGTGTTTCAGTAAGTTTTGCTTAAGCTCCACCTGATGAGAGCACATTGCTCTCAAGGTACGTTGAATAGTGACTCACAGGTTGTTGTGCTGGTGTCGTTCAAACCTGCACCTCCGTCGCAGACATCATTTGTACCGCCTTGTCCATTTAACGAATCATCCCCGGCTTCACCAAACAAATCATCGTTTCCAGAGCCGCCAGCCAAGGTGTCATTGTTGTCACCACCATACAGAAAGTCCCTTTGCGCGTTTCCTTCGAGCAGGTCATCCCCTTCATCACCGAAGAGATTGTCTGTTGCTCCACCGCCACGTAGTATATCGTTGCCGGCGTCGCCGTGAATTTCGTCAAGCCCAGGCCCACCCTCTAGTACATCATTAGAATCAGATCCGAATATCGTATCGTTGTTGCCATTACCTCTGACCACTTGAGCAGTCCCTAGATTGCCACCGGGTCCTGTGTGTATTGTATCGTTGCCTGAGCCACCAAAAAACTGATCTACGCCATCTTCACCCCACAGGGTATCGGCTCCGCTTTGACCTCTAAGATCATCATCTCCAGAGCCACCGAATAAGGTGTCCATGCCTGTACCACCGTTTAATACGTCATTCGAAGTGTCACCATACAATGTGTCATCTCCTCCTTGACCACTTAGTACATCGTTACCATCCCCACCAAAAATGACGTCATCCCCGCCACCTCCGTTGATCGTGTCATCGCCTCCTTCCCCACAGATGGTGTCGTTACCAGCAAACGCATTAATAGTGTCTGAACCGGATGTACCTAATATGACGTCATCACCTGCCGTTGGAATCTGGCCATTATTCAAATCAACTGTCACTGCTTGGCCGTTGCATGTTGACGATGTAGCGTTGGATGTTTGATTAAAAAACCAGTCCAACGATGTATTCATATAAATCTCGCCGCTAGTCAAGCGCCAATGCTGATTGATCCCACCGTTAATTGACGTGAATCCAACCGCACATACAGCGAACCCTGTCTGTGCGTTGTTAAACGATATGTTGATGTCACAATCAGTGGCGCTGCTAATACCGCCGTAAGTAAGCGAATACGTGTAGTCGTCAGACGTACCAGCAGTCATATCCACTCCAGACTGTGCCAAGCTCAGTGTATTGACGTCGTCGGCCGCTAGTGATCGTTGAGCCTCATCGTTTATTGTCAGTTGTTGCATGACAGACTCGGTATCGATAACTCCAAGCAGCGTGCCTACATCACGACCAGCGCTAGCCGAGAAACTATCTCCAGAGGGTAGGTCTGTTAGATCTACCGACATGGTAGAGCCATCAGAAATAGCCACTTCAGTAAATGGGTTGTTGGACGCGATATCAAACCAATGTAGGTTTGTGTCATCTCCACGTATATCGTCAGAGCTACCGATGATTCCATCAGTACCCGGTGAATCATTAAATGCACCGTTCACGCCCCGCGTGGAATTTGTATAGCGTGTGGACTGTGAAGAGCCACCCCCTCTATTTGTATGTGCTAAACCCATGCAATGTCCCATCTCATGCAATGCTACCGATTCAAAGTCGAAATTTGAAAAGGGGAGGTTGTTGTCTGTACCAAACAAAAGGTTAGGTGATGCTGATTGTTGTGCGTTAATGGTATTAATTGTGTTTTTTACAGGTGTTTCCATAACACTTGAATTTGGTGAGCCTGGTACGATGCAAACCTTGACAGTAAGGCTTTGATTAGCGCCTCCAGTGTATCCGTATGCATGAGTCACTGAATCAATACCCAATGAATCCCCACCGGTCATGAAAGCGCCCGAATAGAGTGACGGTGATACAGCTGTTACGGCAATACTTAGTGCCAGTACTGGAAAAATTCTATAAGCATCCTTGTATGAATTCATTCGGATCGTCTCCGGCTGTCATTGGCAAGGGATAACATCATCGTTTCTATGTCCAGTAGGCTTTGACGATAGGAAAGGCTAGGTGTTTGGCGATTCCAAAGCCCAAGATTGCTTTCAACCACCCTCATCGGCCGTGCTGTTGAAATTGTCTGACCATCTGCGGATTCTATAGTGTCGAAATTCAACTGAATATTAGTGTGGGTTTGATCACTTACAAGAAAATTACTTGATGCCTCTGCAATGACTAAAGCCGCTGAATTGTTTTGTGCTGCCATGATGCCAGGCGCTACGCCGTTTACTAGTCTTTCTAGCTCTTGGGGTTCTAGAGTGAAAAAATAGTTGCCAGATTGGCTATAGGCACCAGGTATAACTACCGACACTTTGCCATCCCCAAAAACATGAACTGTAAGGGCTTGGTCCGGCCCCAACAGCTCGTGCTCACGAGAATATTCAACTACGGCATTTTCACCGCTGCGAGAGAAGCTCACTTGCATTACTTCAGTTGTTGCCTGCTGTGCATTCGCAATATACGGCATACATACGAGCAAAATTAAACAAGCGAATGAACGAGGAAAAAATGTATTGGCTAAAAAGTAGTTCATGCTTAGTAACTCGATGAATAGTTGATTTATGGCAACAGCAGTATGCTCACTACATTTAGATGCAAGCCGTTAAAACCTGAAATCTGTTGGATCAATCTGCGATGGCACGCGATTTTCGAGCAATATGGAATCAGCGCCAAATACAATTAGCACTCCACTATCGCCTGGCCCTCTCGTCACGGTCAGATCATCCAAACCAGTTAGGCCACTGACGTTTCTCATATCGAGTATCTCGGTGCCATTCGCGAAATCAGTAATGGTGTCATTTCCCCAACCAGAATCAAAGATAAATGTGTCAGCGCCAGCATTGCCGGAGAGCGTATCGTCATCATTTCCACCTCTTAGTGAATCGTTGTCGTTTCCGCCGTTCAGGAAATCATCACCGCTAAAACCAATCAGTGTGTCTTCGCCGTCGTTACCATTGAGTGAATCGTTACCGGTGCCACCATGGAGTTGATCTACTTGGTCACCGCCAAATAAGATGTCATCTCCTTGAGAGCCGAATAAACGATCCATACCTTCGTTGCCAGATAGAAAGTCATCGCCACCGCCGCCGTTTAGTAGATCATCTCCAATTGAGCCGAATACATCGTCGTCGCCGGCTTGGCCATATAGGAAGTCGTTGCCTTCTCCACCTCGGACAATATCGTCATCGCCACCACCAAATACAAAATCGTTGCCGTCATTGCCATCTACAATGTCGTTACCCGAGTTGCCATTCATTCGATCGCTGCCGTCTCCACCCGAGATAATATCCACCCCTGCGCCACCAAATAGTGTGTCATTACCGTCTTGTCCGTTCATCTGGTCGTCGTCATTGTTTCCGAATAGGCGATCATTATTGGCGCCTCCATCCAATGAATCGTTACCGGCACCGCCTATAAGCGTATCGTTACCAGCGTCCCCGGTGAGGGAATCGTTGCCGATGCCGCCGTTGAGCGTATCTGACCCGACACCTCCAGAAATAGAATCATCTCCATCTTCTGCGAAAATGCGATCGTTGCCGTCGTCTCCGTTGAGCGTATCTCCCATCTCACCGCCAAAAAGAAGATCATCGCCTGCGTTGCCATTGATCTGATCGATTCCGTCTCCACCGCGAACAGTATCGTCTCCGTTTCCTGCAGTAATCATATCGTTACCAGCGCCACCTTCAATTGAATCGTTACCATCGTTGGCATCTATTTGATCCGCGCCATCATCACCGTCAATCGAGTCATTGCCGTTTCCACCAGTGATAATGTCGTCACCAGCCCCGCCGTTGAGAATATCGTCGCCGTCGTTCCCATCTATTATATCTGCATCAGCATCTCCAAAGAGAGTGTCCTGGCCTGTGCCTCCGCTTATATCGTCTGGGCCATCACCACCGTTGATTTGGTCATCTCCGGCATCTCCATTTAAAACGTCACCATCAATACCACCATCGATAATGTCATCACCCGGGCCACCGGCAATCTGATCTGTACCTTCATTTCCCATCAGCATGTCATCACCTGCACCACCGAGAATTTGATCGTTGCCAGTACCTCCGGAGATCATGTCTATTTCAGCACCGCCATCAAGTACGTCATTACCTGAACCACCACTAATAATGTCACTCCCGCCGCGCCCTTGCAGGTTGTCGTCATTCTCACTGGCATTAAATAAATCATCGTTGTTAGTACCGATGACGGAGCCACCAGTAGAAATTACATTGATCGTGCTACTGCCCAGCTGAGAGGCTATTTCAGAGGCATCTCCAAACGCGCCAACAGGTATCTGATTTGTGCCATAGTTCTGATACACAATATTCCCTAGTGTGTATGTCGCGCTGGCAGCAAATACGCCAAAGAACGCCCCACCGGTATCTTGTCGACCAGAACTTTTCGCTGTACCGTTAATGGTGACATTGTTGGCCTGTTGAATATAGAAGTCAGCAAAAGCGATCCATTGACCATTGGCATCGACAGAGCCGCCAGCGTCGATACCGTTACCTTCGCCCAATGCATTTACTAGGGAGACTTCAGCGGTACGATTTTGCTTCGTTATTGCCGTGGCGGGAGAAGGGTTGCCATTTGATTGAGAGATCGTTTCACCGTCTCTAAACTGGGCACCTTCTGCGTCTTGTATCCAGATTCTATTCGGGAATATTCTCCACACACGTCCGAGTGCACCAGAAAGCTGCCCCTGAATAATCATGCCTTCCACAAAGCCACTAACATCGGCCACATCCAGTGCGTAGGCGCCACCACCGATATTGAATCCGTGCGCATCTGCAAATGAGGCTATTGAATCTGTGATTAGTACGTTTCTTGATCCCCAGGATACAGTGATGCCATTCTCGCCACCGTTCGTGGAAAAGGCGTTTTCGATGACCGCATTGTGTACACCCTGCAGCGTTATTTGGTCGGCAGTGTATTGATTGGCCGCGCTGAATTCGCCACCATTGCCATTTGAGTCAGCTCCATCGACAGTCACGTTGCGCAGGGTGGCGCCATCTACCCAGATACCGTTTAAACCAGGTCTGTTTGAAACAATCAGAGGGAATTGAACGTTAGATACGAATGGAGACTTTATTTCAAGGTTAACGAGCTGCACGTTGCTGGCGGCTAGGGAATTTGTGGAATAGATTGCGACGCCTTGTCGCCACCCGATAATCGTCAAAGGTTCGGTGGTGGGCCCAACCGGGTTGCCGATACTTGGGCTTTGCGGGGCATTGCCGTATATACCAAATTGAGAATTGCCACCCAAGTCGATCGTGCCGCCGCCGCTTACACCTGAACTGGAGGTATTGGTCAGGTCAATAGCGCTTTGGAGGAGTTCTGGCGATTCTAAAGTCAATACGACTCCTGTTCTTATATTCAGAATCACATTGTTTTTGCCGAATATCTTTGAATCGAAAGATGTGCTACTTACTAAATCGACAACTCCAGAACTTACCTCTGAATCTGTTGGGATATAGGATTGCAGCAGTTCAAAGGCTGGGTTGATATCGCTGCCAACGGTTATCTCAACATAAGCCACTCCATTCGCTACGCTGGTAATACTGACAGCCCTAGCTTGGTTGGTGGTTATCAGGCAAAACAATAAGCTTAACAATGTAAGCAGCAGGAGGCGTGAGCGTTGTTTTCTCAATGACAGCATTTATCAATCCCAAAATTAGGCGGGTGGTGGATGATGAAGTATTGTTCGCAGAACAATTCCATCCAAGGCGTATGGATTAGCTATTTGACTCGATCTGGCTGCTTCATGGTATCGCGTGAAATGCTGTTGCGTACGAAATCTCGCTTAGGATATCGCAGAATCAAGATGCAAGATGCAAGATGCAAGATGCAAGATGCAAGATGCAAGATGCAAGATGCAATTATGCGGTTAATTGGATTTCGCAAACTGTTTAAAGTGAGGCCGAGCCGCTTTTCATTTCTTTTCGCTCTGATCATCAGGCCATTCGGGCATCTTGATTGGAGGTGATGTTTTCAGGGCTAGCCTGATTAGATCGGAACGTTGTTTCGAATCTGTTTTCTTCATGATTCTCGAAATTTGCGTCTTTATAGTTTCTCGGCTGACGTTGCGTGTTTCAGCGATGTCTGATGTGGACCAGCCTTTGAGCAACATTTGTGATATGTCGGTCTCGGCGATAGTCAAGTTGTAGGCCGATGCTAGGCGATCTATCCGAAAGGGTCGAGTGTGTGCAGGATCAACAATGACGATCAGCGAACCGTTCATTGCCGGAGCAAGTTCTTGTCTGGAGTCTCTCAATGGTGAAACTTCAATCAGGAATGGTTCATTGCCATTTCTTGTGGGGATTGAGAATAAGACTTCGCTATCTGTGTTACTTCCTGCAGAAGCAGCGGATGTTCGTTTTATTGCTAATTGAATAGCTCTGCTCATCACCTGGTCTTCAATTTTCAATCGTCCATTCGGGTCTAGCATGACGCCGTTATTGCTGGAAAAAATACGCTCAAGTTCGAGGTTTTTTACAACGATCTGACCCGTTGGTAGTGCCACGCACATGCCGATTTCAACAAAATCCAATGCCGTTAGGACTGCATTATAGTGAGCTTGCAACAGCGCGAAAGAACGACCTAAATCTATAGCTTTTGCCATATGCGGCAGCAGCTGGGATATTGCCTGCATCGATGGTGGTGGAATGATTTTGTGATTTCTGTGGAACTGAAATGCGATATTGTCTGACCACGCTGAATTGTCATTCAATCTCGCAGCAACACGTCTGAAAATGTTTGCATGTTTGAGTAGGTATGCGTAATCCTCTCGCGTTAGTAGGATACTGTCGTCAAGAGGCCACACCTGTTTGTCAGTGACAAGGGTTCGAACACGATTGCGCGCAACAATTTCCCATCCCTCTTTTTCAAAGTGGATATAGGTTTTGTTATAGAAGTTGATGATGTCAGGGTCGATGTCAGACAGAACTCGGCTCACCTTGCTAACGGATATAAATGGTTCGGCTGCCGTGTCCATAACCATTAATGAGGCGCTTCTAGCGCCAGTTGCTTCAACGCATACGTCTAATGCCTGTTCCCAGAGCAAATCATCAATGGAGGCATCGTATAAAGCGATCAATGCGCTGGCTAGTTTTTCCATTACATAGTGGGTCCTAGTAGCTAGCAGGTTCGCCGGTTGTATACGAAGGATTGACCCTGCTACGAAATTCAAGCCCAGCATCGTAGTCGGTGAATATAACGTCAAAGTAAATCTAATTGTGTTTTAGTCTGTTTGAGTGGGTATTTAATTAGAAATATTTGATGGTAGGAAATACTATGAGTAGGAATTCCTACTAGTCCGAATTAAGGAACGATCGCTTTTGAGGCGTGATATGTATTGGTAACGTTTCGAGATGCAACTCTTGGAAAACACTGGCAAACAGCAGCATATCCAGTTTTAGTGAAGGCTCTTTCTTGACGTCTGCCCATCACCCATTCGGGTGACAATGCTGAGCTTTGGATGGCGAAATGTTACTGAATAAAATTTAAATTGTGCTCTTGCACCACATAACTGTAATTAGCTCTGTATTCCGGTTGCCGTTTAGTTGCGTGTTTGTTAGGTTTGGTGGCGGGTATTTGGCAGCTATGCCAAATTGTATATTTAAGCCAGTCTTTGCCATATCGGATCATCTCCGTACAGGGTTCGGACGTTGTTGGTAATAAGTATTTTGATCTCAAGACGACACACGGGAAAGTTGTTTGCCTCGATTCAGTTGACGAGGAAGATGCATAAAGCGTCTGTGCGGCGAAGCTGCGCCTCGAAGATCATGCATTTCCCACCCTTAAAACCCAATGAATTCAATAATATAGATGTAAATTGTGCAGCTGAGCTTCTCTTGATGAAGCGGTGCGCACACATTTCAATCAATCACGCAATACAAAAATAACAGGAATATCACCATGGCGAATATCGACGGAACACCGAACGACGACAATATCCTTGGCGACACTAACGGCACTGGGCCTAATGGTGAAGTAATCACCGGTGATGACATCATCGATGGGCAAGAAGGCGATGACATAATCCGTGCTCGTGGCGGCGATGATGTCGTTTTGGGGGGAGCTGGCGATGACACGATCATTGGTGCAGCCGGTGAAGACACAATCGATGGCGAAGAGGGTGATGACACCATCCGTGGTGGTAATGATAATGATGATTTATCCGGTGGTGAAGGCGAGGATTTCATCCATGGCGGAACAGGAGAAGACGTCTTGCGCGGTGGAGCCGACAATGACGAGCTTGATGGTGGTGCGGGTGACGACCTTATCCAAGGTGACGCAGGCGACGACAGCCTGAAAGGCGGCGACGGTGCAGACACCCTCGAAGGAGGAGACGGAAACGATTTGTTGCAAGGTGGTATTGGCGGAGATATTTTGCGCGGTGGAGACGGCGACGATATCCTTGATGCTGGTGGCTCTACTACCACTGAATTAGGTGACGATATTCTTGAAGGTGGAGCTGGCAACGATATCCTGTTGGGCTTTGCCGGTGTGGATCTACTCGATGGCGGAACCGGCGATGATCGGTTATCCGGAGGAGGCGGAAACGACATGCTTCTCGGTGGTGAGGGTAATGACATCTTGTACGGTCAGGGCGATGATGATTTGCTTGATGGCGGTGCTGGAGACGATTTTGTCCATGGCGGTGTCGGCGATGATGTCCTGTTTGGTGGTGATGGGGCCGATACGCTGCAAGGCTCTGGTGGTGACGATGAGCTGGATGGCGGCTCTGGTGCCGATATGCTCTATGGTTCTGTCGGTAATGATCTGCTCGAAGGTGGCGCAGACGATGACACCCTCAGTGGTGGAGGCCAAGACGATATTTTATATGGCGGATCCGAAGGAAACGATATCGGCTCTGGCGATGACATACTCAAAGGAGATGCCGGTGATGACATGCTGTTTGGTCAAGACGGTGTCGATGTACTCACGGGTGGCACGGGCAACGATGAATTGCACGGCGGTGACGGTGATGATTCGCTCGATGGTCAAGGCGACAACGACATTCTGTTCGGTGATGGTGGCAACGATAGCCTGATCGGTAGTGGCGGTGAAGATGAGCTGCATGGTGGTGACGGTGACGACACACTGGATGGTAGTTCAGGCGATGACCAAGTGTTTGGTGATGCTGGTTCAGACACTGGTATATACACACATTCCGAGAACCAGACTTCCACAGATACCTATGTTGGCGGAATTGGTTTTGACACTCTAGTACTGAACTTAACTACCGCTCAGGCGCAAAGCGCTTCGGCAGAGATTCAGGCTTATGAAGCATTGTTGGATGCGTACAACGCTGATCCTGCCAATGCACCGTTTGATCTGGGTCCTGATTTTGCGTTTAATTCTTTGGGCCTCTTTGTTCGTGAGTGGGAAGGTCTGACCATCAACATTACGGATGCCTCGGATAACGTTGCACCAGAAGCAGTGAATGATGCTTTTGATGTTAATGAAGGCGATGTGTTGAGTGGCAATGTACTTACCAATGATACTGACCCCGATTTTGGCGATACGATTGAAGTTGTTGCCGGCACTGTAATCACTGCACAAGGTGTCTCTGTGGTGCTCAATGCGGATGGCACATTCAGTTACGACACTGCCTCTCTGGACAACTTGGCCATTGGTGAAACGCTGGACGATACTTTTACCTACACGATTCAAGATGCAGAAGGGCTTACCTCAACAGCCGTAGCCACTATTACCGTGACTGGCGTGAACTCAGCTCCTGTGGCAGTTGAAGACTCAGCTTCTACGCTTGAGAATACGCCGGTTACTGTCAGTTCTGCAGTGCTGGTTGCAAATGATTCTGATGCTGATGACGATGAAATAACGGTTGATACTAGCGTTGCTCCAACAGTTGACGTTGGTGGAACTGCCGCCTTTGATGCACAAGGTAATCTTGTGTTTACCCCAGATGAAGATTTTGTGGGTGAAGCCGTTGTTACGTATTCGGTTACTGATGGCACCACTGTTGTTGAAAGTACTGTTGTTGTTACGGTGAATCCTGGCAATGCAGAGCCAACGCTCAATGCGGGTGCTGTATTGGATGCCAGTACCAACGAAGATACTGATCTGATCGTTGATGTATTGGGCAACTACACAGATTCTGATACAGGCCCGGACGATTTGAGCCTTGTCTCTGCCGAAGCTGACAATGGAACGGTGTTCCTTGATGGCGATAACATTGTGTTTACACCGAATCCTGATTTTGAAGGAGATGCGATTGTTACCTATTCTCTAACGGATGGCGATGCGGTAGTTACGGGTAGTTTTGTTGTGACTGTTCTTCCGGTGAACGATGCACCAGAATTTAGCGCCCCATCAATAGATGTGTCTACGGATGAAGGTGTTACGACGACAGGGGACGTGTCGGGATTTGCCAGTGATATCGATGATGCAACGGTTGCGTACAGCATAGATCCGTCTTATGCCGGTACGGCGACGATAACTGTAGATGCTGTGACCGGTGTGTACAGCTACGATTCGACTGATGACTTTAACGGTGCGGACAGCTTTACGGTTGTTGCTACGGATGCGGGTGGTTTGACTGCTGAGATCACGGTCAATGTTGCGGTAGGCAGTGAGAATGATGCGCCGATCGTGGTGGACCTGGCAGCTCAGAGCACAACAGAAGATGCAGCAGCGCCGTTGGTACTGAATGTACTTGCAGGTGCAACAGATGCGGAAGGTGATGCGCTGAGTGTTGTGTCAGCCGAAGCGGCAAACGGCACGGTATCGATAGACCCTGCGACGGGTGAGATCAGTTATGTAGCGGATGAGAACTTCTTTGGTACCGACACGGTGACGTACTCGGTCACCGATGGTACTAACACGGTTACAAGCAGCGTTGTTGTTGATGTAACAGCGGTGAACGATGCCCCAGAAGCCACAGTACCGTCGATCAATGTATCGACAGATGAAGATGTATTGACCAGTGGCGATGTGAGCGGAATTATTACCGATGTAGATGGCGATACGCTGACGTACACAATTGATGCGGCGAGTGTTAGCACAGGTGCAGTAGTAACAGTTGATCCAGACAGTGGTGTGTACAGCTACACACCAGTACCAGGTTTTAGCGGAGCAGATAGCTTCGAGGTAGTGGTCAGTGATGGAGCAGAGACAGCGACACTGACAGTGAATGTAGCGGTGGGTAGTGAGAACGATACGTTCACTCTGGGCACAGCAGCCCCAGTGGTTGTTTTAGAAGATACGACAGCGGATCTGATTGATGTACTGGGCGGCGCGTCAGGGCTAGAGACTGGAGAGACGTTGAGTGTGGTGTCGGCAGAGGCAGGCAACGGCACAGTGACAATCAACAGCGACGGTACGTTGAGCTACACAGGTAATGCGGATTACAACGGCCCGGATACGATCACGTACTCAGTGACCGATGGTGTTAACACGGTGACGAGCAGTGTTGGCGTCACGGTAGATCCGATCAACGATGCGCCGGTATTTGGAGTTCCATCGATAGATGTATCGACAGATGAAGACCTGGCGTTGACGGGTGATGTATCAGCATTTGCAAGTGATATAGATGAAGCAGATACGCTGACATTTGCAGCGAATGCGGCAGGCGACTTAACAGCTCCAACAGCGCAAGGCGGTAGTGTCACGATCTCCGCAGCAGGTGGATACACTTATACCCCGGCGACAGATTTCTCAGGATCAGACAGCTTTGAAGTTGTTGTCACAGATTTGGCAGGTGAGGCATCGACACTGACAGTGAATGTGTCGGTGGGTGATAGCAACGCAGACTTTACGTTGGCGGCAGCGTTAGTACCGGTAGTTGCTGAGGATGCAACAGCGGTAGCGATTAATCTGGATCTGGCGAATGCGACAGGCGTAGAGGCAGGAGAGACGTTGAGTGTAGTGTCAGCGGAAGCAGGCAACGGCACAGTGACGATCAACAGCAATGGTACATTGAGCTATACACCGGATGCTGACTACAACGGGCCGGAGACCATTACGTACTCAGTGACTGATGGTGTAAACACGGTGACAAGTAGTGTTGATTTCAACGTAGATCTTGTGAACGATGCACCAGTAGTAGAAGGAGCGATCAGTGAGTCGGTAGCGGAAGGCAGCAGTGTTGATGTAGATCTGCTGGCTGGAGCTAGCGATGTTGACGAAGGTGCGGTACTGACGATTGTTAATGTATCGACGTTGCCAACTGGAGTGACGTTGTCGGGCAGCACGCTGAGTGTAGATG
>JAUMHO010039597.1:0-36406 GCA_032360965.1 Ulva armoricana
GAGCCATGGCTCGCCCGACCGGAGGGCCCGTCGAGTCCCCGCCGCTTGTGGTCGTGCAACGCCGAGTTCGATCTGACGCTGCCCCGCGGCGGGAACGCCGCGGGGCTCCCGGCGAGCCTGCGCGAGACGGCGCGGGCGATGGCGTGGCACCTGTGGCCCGCGCTGTCGCCCCGCGACGCGCTGCTCGTGCCCGCGCCGCCACCGCCGGGATACCGGGAGTCCCTCGAGGCACTCGGGTTGATGCCGCCGACCTTTGTCACCAATGTGGTCACGAATGCGGTCACGCAAGGTGTCGTCGAAGGCGAGGCGATGTCGGCGGCGAGTCCTCCCCCAAATCCTGACTTCCTGTTCACACCCTTCGGCTGGAATGTCGAGGCCGTGCGCCAAAGCCGTACCTTCGCAAAGCCCGCCGCGCATCCCGATCCCGAAATCGTCCGCCGCGTGAACGGGCGGGAGTTCGGCATGGCGCTTGAGCGCGAGCTGTTCGGCAACGATGCCTGTCCGGCGGTCTTCTGCCGGGACGTTGTCGCCGTGGACGCATGGTGTCTTCGGGCCGCGCCGGGGCGCTACGTCGCCAAAGGGCAACACGGCCACGCGGGTATCGGACAGCTTCGCTTCACGATGCCGGATGATGCAGCCTCCATCCCCGCCCGGTTGCGTCGGCTCTGCGCGCGGCACGGCGGTATCGCGATCGAGGTGGCGCAGGAGGTGGCGTGTGAATGGGGGTTGTTGTTTCGTCTCGGCGTGGACGGCCGTCTGTCCTCGTTCCGGCGGCATCGCCTGCTCGCGGACGCGGACGGTGGCTATGCGGGAGCCTTGATTGCACCGACGGCTTCTACGACGTCTGGCGTGTCGTCCGTGGATGCGGAAAGTCATGTATGGGAAGCCCATCGTGTCGTGGCCGAGGAGGGTGCGCGCCGGGTGGCGAAAGCGCTGCATCGCGCCGGATACTTCGGTCCGGTCGGGCTGGATCTCTATGCGCACCGCACGGCGGGAGAGACACGCCTGCGCCCCCTCGTGGATCTCAACGCGCGCATGACCATGGCGTGGCCCGCCCACGGGATGGCCGCCCGTTTTCCGGAC
This sequence comes from Ulva armoricana, assembly GCA_032360965.1. NCBI lineage: Eukaryota > Viridiplantae > Chlorophyta > Ulvophyceae > Ulvales > Ulvaceae > Ulva > Ulva armoricana. The sequence goes on from JAUMHO010039597.1 coordinate 1,084, forward strand.
CGCTGGGTGCGGTTCGAGCAGTTTTCCGCCGTCGAGCTTCGCGCGCCTTCGGATCCGTTGTCACTCCGTCGCAAGCTGGACAAAATGTCATTCGATTCCGAAACACGTGTGGGCGTGATTTGGATAACGCCTCTGCTAAATTTGCCCCGTCATTCGCTGGCATTCGTCGGCGCAAGCGAGGCGGACGTGCAAGAGATGCGGAAACAGGTGCGGACACGGTTTTTGGAATGATGGACGAAATGACACGCGAAGCCCGGCCGTGCCTCGTGGTCGCGGGTCCCACCGCCACCGGCAAGACGGCGCTGGCCGTGAAGCTGGCGCATCGACTGCGCAGCGAAGTCTTCTCGATGGACTCGCGTCAGGTGTACCGCGGCCTTGATCTCGGCACAGGCAAGGATCTCGAGGAATACGCGCGCGTCAGTCCTCCCGTCCGGCACCATCTCATCGACATCGTGGATCCCTCCGAGGTGTACAGTCTTTTCCGCTTTCAGGTGGACGCCTACGTTGCGCTGGACGGGTTCTTCGGCGAGTACGGCCCCGACGTGCCGCCCGTGCTCGCCGGGGGAACGGGGCTCTACCTCGAAGCGGTGCTGCGCCGCTACGCCATCGCCGAGGTGCCGGAAAACCCCGCCCTGCGCGCCGAGCTGATGGCGCGCGACGTGGCGGCTCTGCGCGCGGAGTTGCGCACGGCCGATCCGGAGATTTACGCGCGCACCGATCTCACCAGCAAAAAGCGGGTCGTCCGCGCGCTCGAAATCGCCCTCACGCCACGGCGCGCCATCCCGCCAAGCCGGTTGCCGCCCTGGGAGCTGAAGCCGCTGGTGTTCGTCACGCAGCTGGAGCGCGCGCAACTGCGGGCTCGCATCGAGCAGCGGCTGCAGGATCGCTTGCAGGCAGGTCTCATCGAGGAAGTGCGTGGGCTGCAGGCCTCGGGTCTTTCGTGGGATCGTCTCCATCTGCTCGGCATGGAGTATCGCAGCGTGGCCGCGCACTTGCGTGGCGAGCTGACCCGCGAGGAGATGATCACCCGGCTGCTGCGGGAGATTCACATGCTCGCCAAGCGGCAGGAGACCTATTTCCGCGGCATGGAGCGTCGCGGCACGCCGGTGCAGTGGATCGGCCCCGAGGTCACGGCGGAGGAATTGGTCGAGCGGTATGAAGAGTCGATGACGGAGGGTAGGAGGTAAGAGGTAAGAGGTAAGAGGTAAGAGGTAAGAGGTAAGAGGTAAGAGGTAAGAGGTAAGAGCAGATCCGTGGTGTTTTCATGCGTCCTTGCACGATCAATGGAAGCTCACCTCGCACAATCACTCTCCTACCCCTTACCTCCTACCTCCTACCTCCTACCTTCCCCTCCCTAAATCCCGTACACCCTTCTCGCGTTCTCTCGCGTCACCGCTGAAACGTCGCCGACCTTCGTGCCTTTGACTTCGGCGATCTTCTCCAGCACGCGTGGAATATGGCCGGGATGCGCGGGCTGTCCTCGGTAGGGTTCCGGGGCCAGCCAAGGACCATCGGTCTCCACCAACATGCGGTCCAGAGGGACGATGCGCAGGGTATCGCGCAGCGCGTCCGCGTTCTTGAAGGTGACGATGCCGGTGAAGCCGATGAAAAGGTTCGTGAAGTCGGCGAGCAGGGACTCCGCGAGCGCGCGGGAAGAGGTGAAGCAATGCACGTGCACCGGCCAATCGCGCGGCACGTGCTCGCGCATCAGGGCGAGCGTGTCGGCCTCCGCCTCGCGCGTGTGGATCACCATCGGCTTGCGCGCGACGACGGCCAAGCCGATTTGCCGCGCGAACACCGTGCGCTGGACATCGCGCGGGGAGTGGTCGTAGTGATAGTCGAGCCCCATCTCGCCGCAGGCGACGCACTTGGGGTGGGCGAGGGCGGCGACCAGTCGCGCTTCGATTTCCGGGGAATACGCTTCCGCCTCATGCGGGTGGATGCCGAAGGCGGCGGAGACCCCGTCATTTACGAGCAGGGCCAAAGTCGGCTCGAAGGCATCCGGGTCGCAGGCGATGGTCACGCACCCCTCGTAATCGGAGGGGAAAAAACGCCGCCTCAGCTCGGCATAGTCCGCCGCGCCGGTTTTCTCGATGATTTGATCGAGATGGCAGTGGGTGTCGAGGTAAGGCATGGGGGAAAGATACCCTGAGGGCGATGCTTCGGGGTTGGTGATGCTCTTCGCGGACCCGGCTTTGGAGTTGGTGGTTGGTGTGATTCTGTGTGGTCTCGGCTTCGTCGTTGGTGGAGGGTAGGGAACACAAAACGCAAAGACACACGCCGGCTCTCTACCCTCTACTTTCCACCTTCCACTTTCCACCCTCCACCCTCCAACAACGGGGCAGAAGGATTCCAAAGAAATACACCCCAAAAAAAAGGACGGCCTGAACCGAGTCAGACCGTCCTTTGAAAAATGGTGGAGCCATGGAGAGTCGAACTCCAGACCTCTTGCATGCCATGCAAGCGCTCTACCAACTGAGCTATGACCCCAACGAGGCGGAAAAGTTAATTCACGGGCGAGGCCCGTACAAGGTGGCCGAGTCCCCGGAATTCAGCGTACCGGGGCTGGTAAACGGCCACAGGGCGTCCTGTTCGATGACGTGAAAGTTCAGGCGGGCCAGATCGCGCGCCAGCGAGGCCAGCGAGTCGCGCAGCCCCGAGAGGTTGGTTTCCTCCGTATCGGGCCTGTTCGCGCTCTGGGCCAGCAGATTGCGGCGCTCCAGGCGGTCGGCCTCGATGTCGAAAAGCTCCTCGCCTTGCTCGCGCGGAATCTCCCCCCACGCGCCATGCCAGCGGTAGGGGCCCTTTTCCACGAAGGCCTGTTCGCCCAGCATTCCGAAGCGGGTTTGCGCCGCCGCCGGCCCGGGCGCGAGCAGGTCGTGCCCCGTGTGCGCGTTCGCCACGCGCAGGCCCGCGAGTGCCATCAAGGTGGGCGCAAGATCCACCTGCGCCGCGAGTTCGTTGTGTGCGCGAGAGACGCCCAGCGCCGGATGTCTCCCGGCGATCACCAGCGGCAACCAGATGTTCTCGGTGTAGAGCCCGTAGCCGATTTGCGACGAACCATGCTCCGAAAGCGGGAACCCGTGATCGGCCACAATGACGAACACCGTGTTGTCGAACCACGGCGCGCGTCGCGCTTGCGCGAAGAAGGCGCGCAGGCAGGAGTCGGTGTAGGCCATCGTTCCCGCCATGCGCGTGATCAACGAGGCGGTGTCGGCGGGGCGCGCCATGCCGGGGGCCGCGTTGAACGGATAGTGGTTGCTCTTGGTCATGGCGGTGACGAAGAACGGCTGCTTCGGCGACAGGCTGTCGCGCATCCACGCCGCCATGTCCGCGAACATCGCCCCGTCGTTCTCGCGGTCGCGATGGTAGCGCACGCCTTGGTACCACTGCCGCAGCCACGGCGTCTGGTTGTCCCACGCCGGGTCGGCGGCGGAGAAGAATCGCGTCGTGTATCCCGCGCGTCCGAACACGGCGGTGAAGCCCTCGTGCCGCAGCGTGGTGAACTCGCTCGCCAGTTGACGCGTGGGGTGCGGCGGGATGGAGAGGTGAATGGCCAGCAACGCATTGATGGTGGGCACGCCCGAGGCCACCATCCGCGTCCAATAGTGGTTGGCGGATGCCAGACTATCGAGGAACGGCGTGGCCCCGCGCATGGCGCCTTGCGGAATGAGGTGTCCCACATGGAGCGCGCGATGCGACTCCAGCACGATGAGCGCGAAGTTCCACGGCCGACCGTTCGGAGCCAAGGCCTTCGGCGCGAGGGAAGTGTGAGCCGGAGTTGAGGAGGGGGGACTCCCCGCGGGCTCGCGATAGTATGGGTACTCGGGGTAGGGGAACACCCAGCCCGTGTCGGAGGAGGCGGCGCGCCACGCGGCGCGGTAGCGATTCGTCAGCGTCGCGAGTTCGGCATCGGGCAGGCGCTCGCTTTCGCCGCGTCCCAGCGCGAGATAAAGCGTCTGCACGACCGGTTGGAGTTTGCGCATCCGGTTCCCACCGGTCCACACGTGATACACATAGAGGTACCCCACGAGGCAAGCGGTGAGCACCCACACCACGGGATGCAGACTCCAGGAACCATGGTTCACCCAGCGTGCGCGCCGCAGCAGGGCATAGAGACCGATCGCCAACGGGATGCATCCGAGGAAGAGGACGTAGGGGAGGCCGCGCACTGAGGCGTCGTGCGCGAGGAAGGAGAAGGTCTCGCGCAGGGCCGCCGTGTTGCCGTAGGTGCGCAGCAGGCCCGGATCGAAGTGCATGCCCATGAAGCGCAGCGTCTCGTGATCGATGACCGTGCACAGCAGCAGCAGAGCGTGGAACAGGGCGAGCGCGGCGAAGAGGGCGGCCGCCGTGCGCGGCGCGCGCCCGGCGCAGAGGCGGAGCGCCAGAAAAAACGGCAGCGCGGTCAGAACAATCCAATGAAGATCCAGAAACAGCGCGTGGAAGAGGTACCAGTCGGCCTTGCCCACCAGCGGGAAGCCGAAGCCGTCGTTGCGCGTGAGCACCGCCACGCGCAGGACGCCGTGGGTGATCCACACGGCCAGCAGCAAGGCCAGGCTGCGGTTCCACCAAGGACCGGCTGGGCCGGCCAAACGCTGCAGAAAACCGGACAACCGGGGAAAAAGGGGCATTTCGGTCAAATTACGAAATCCAATGGGAACCTTGATGCATTCCCGCCGGATTCGCATTGAAATGGTTCAGCGTGGCACGCGACTCGCTTTGATTGAAGCCCACGGCGAAGGACCGGAGGAATCCGTCGGATTTCCGGCCCCGACCGTCACAGAAGGGAACGGTGTCTTATGAGTTCGAAGTTTCTGGACTATATCGCAACGCAGGACCAGCCGGTTTTGGCGGATTTTTGGGCGGAGTGGTGCGGCCCCTGCCGCATGATGCATCCCGTACTCGAAGGCGTTTCGAAAGATTGGAAAGGGAAGGCGTCCGTGGTGAAAATCAACACCGACGAGCAGCCCGAACTTTCCTCGCGTTTCGGGATTCGCAGCATTCCCACGCTGATTCTGTTCGACAAGGGCAAGGAAGTCCACCGCGTGAGCGGGGCCATGCCCGCAGCCGCGCTGAAGGCCGAATTCGCGCCCTGGGTCTCCTGAATCGGCGCGTTCCGCCTTGCATCCGATGAGGGAATGAACTATACTTTCGTGCCTACGATGCGGGGTGGAGCAGCCCGGTAGCTCGTCGGGCTCATAACCCGAAGGTCCCTGGTTCAAATCCAGGCCCCGCTACCAATCTTGAAGGGACACTGGAAACGGTGTCCTTTCTTTTTTGCCTTCTTTTTCGTCTTCTTTTCCGTCTTCTTTTTCGCCTGCTTTACCGCATTCCTTTCCGGCCCCGATTCCAGCCTTCACGATGTTTCGCGCGGCAGACGGCGTCAAAGGACACGACGCGTCCATTCGAATCGATGTTCGAATCGATGGGAAGGCCGGGAAAGGTGCGGGGATGAAAGAGAGAGAGATGGCTGCCTGAGTAGGATTCGAACCTACGACCAGCCGGTTAACAGCCGGCTGCTCTACCACTGAGCTATCAGGCAATGTTCCATCCACGAAACCGGTTCGAAGGCAACCGGACCTCGCTCCCCGGGACCGAAAACGGCCATGGGGAGCGGGGAATTTAGTCTAAGCCCCGGGAGCTTTCAAGAACCCGGGGCGGGAATCCATCGGAATCCTTCAGAATTCGCGCGAGGGACGGATGTCGTCCTTGGAGCGCGTAAAGCGCTTCCAGAACGGCACGAAATCCTTGCGCGGAGCTTCGGAGCGCGGGGCATGGCCTTCGCCATGGTGACGCGGTCCGCGTCCGCCCTGCGCGGTCTCACCGCGTCCGTCTCCCGTGCGCGGGCGGCGATCGCCGTAGCCGCCTTGGCCGCCGCGCCCGCCCTGTCCGCCGCGCTGGCCTCCGTAACCACCCTGTCCACCACGCGGGCTGCGATCGCGGCCGGAGGCGGGATTGCCGTACACGCGCGGCTTGTCCGCGCGCTCCGGACGGGCGGAGCCTTGATCGGAAGGCCGCGCATCATCGCGACGCGGACGCTCGTCGCGGCCGCGCGAACCCTGGGAATCGCGGGACGGCCGGGAGCCCCCCCGTGCATAACCCTGTCCTCCGCGCTGTCCCTGCGAACGGCCTCCGCGATTTGCGAATTGCGCCTCACGACGCTCCTCGCGCGCGACCTCGTCGGCCGGCGCGGGCGCCGGGGTCGGCAGTTCCTGCGGCAGCGCCATCACCGGCAGCTGCTGGCGCGTCACGCGCTCGATCTGGCGGAGGTAGGAACGCTCCTCGCCGTCGCAAAACGCCACGGCCGTGCCGGACGCGCCGTTACGACCCGTGCGTCCGATGCGGTGAACATAGGACTCCGCCACCTCGGGCAGGTCGTAGTTGAACACATGCGAGATCTCCTGCACGTCGATGCCGCGCGAGGCGATGTCGGTGGCCACCAGCACGCGCGTGCGGCCGTCCTTGAAGTTGTTGAGCGCCCGCTGGCGGGCGTTCTGCGCCTTGTTGCCGTGGATGGCCTCGGCCAGCACGTTAAAGCGCGAAAGCGCGCGCACGACCTTGTCGGCGCCGTGCTTGGTGCGCGTGAACACCAGCGCGCGGGTGATGGAGGCGTCGCCCAGCAGCTTGCCCAAAAGGGCCGGCTTCAGGTTGCGGCTGACGTGGTACACCGACTGCTCGATCTTGGCGGCGGTGGACGAGACGGGGTTCACCTCCACGTTCACCGGATCGTGCAGCAGGTTCTTGGCCAGCGAGCGGATTTCCGCAGGCATGGTGGCGGAGAACAGCAGCGTCTGGCGCTTCTGCGGCAACATCGCCGAGATGCGGCGCACGTCGTGGATGAAACCCATGTCGAGCATGCGGTCGGCCTCGTCCAGCGTGAAGATCTCCACGTGTTCCAAGGTGAGCGCCTTCTGCCCGAGCAGGTCCATGAGGCGGCCCGGAGTGGCGGTGAGAATCTCCACGCCCTGCCGGAGCTTCGCCTTCTGCGGCACTTCGCTGACGCCGCCGAAGATCACGGCGGAGCGCAAGCGCAGGCCCTTGCCGTAAGCGCGAATCTGCTCGTCGATCTGCAGCGCAAGTTCGCGCGTGGGGGAGAGGATGAGCGCGCGCACCGCGTTCGTCTTCACGAACGGGCGGCTGGCGAGCTGATGGAGGATGGGCAGCGCGAAGGCGGCGGTTTTGCCGGTGCCGGTTTGCGCGCAACCCCACACGTCGCGTCCCTCGAGCAGGGGCGGAATGGCGCCGGCCTGGATGGGCGTGGGCGTCTCGTAGCCCTTGGCTTCGAGGGCGGCGAGAATGACGGGGTTCAAATTGAGTTCACGAAAAAGCATGAGGATCCTTGGTTGATCTGCCGGTGAAGCAAACACCCGTCGCCGTGCGCGCACGGAAGCGGACTCAAAACGGCCCGGGGCTCCGCGTTGCGGAGGAAAACCGGACGATGCGAGTGGGGCGAAGATTCCGGGAATCCCGGAGCTGGCCCGCGCGTCTGACCGCGCCCGTCATCGCGTGATTGCGAGGGGGGCGCGAATCATGGTCTCCGTCGGACGCTGGGGGTGACCCTGCGGCCGCCCGGTATCCAAATGACGTCGAAGCGGGAAGCGATTCGAAGAAGTCGAGGAAGCCGGATCGGACAATGACGGAGGCAAGTGTAGCATTTTGGGGGGATTCTGCCAACATCGTCTCCCTGTCAGGGTGTAAGGCTTTGTCAGGAATCAGCCGCGGAAACGCCTTGCATGGCCACTTGGACCGATTCTCCCAATCCTGAAATGATTCTCGCACTCGAACTCGTACTCGGACTCGAGGGGCGTATTTCAAGGCGAATCGAGTTCGAGTACGAGTTCGAGTACGACGGTCATGAGGAAGCCGCTTCGGCGATTCCGGGCGGTTCCGGAAATCCCTCGATTCCGTGGCTTGCTCATTCCTATTTTCCGCCCCATGTCGCCCCGCACCCAGAACGTCGCCGTCGGAGCTTTCGTCCTCGGCGCCCTCGCGCTGCTCGTGGTCGGGATCTACTTCCTCAAGGAAACCGTGCCCGGCCGCGCCGTGGACGCGTACGCCGCGCGCTTCGAGCAGGTCTCGACCTTGCAGGAGGGCGACCCGGTCAAGGTGAACGGCGTGAAAGCCGGGCGCGTCACCGATATCGAACTCGACGGTCGCGCCGTGCGCGTGACTTTCGAGGTGACGCGCGGCATCGCGCTGCCCGAGGATTCGGAACTGCGCATCCAGAACATCGGGCTCATGGGCGAGCGCCAGCTCGGCGTCACGCTCGGCGCGGGAAGCGCCGTCGCCGCGCCCGGTCATGTCTTCGAGGGTCGGCTCGACGCCGGCATCGCCGAGGCCATGGGCGCGGCGGGCGAGGCCATCGCCGAGGCCGAGGCCTTGGTGCGCGCCCTGCGCGCGGCGGTGGACAGCACGGTGGGCCGCCCCGAGTTCGCGCAGCGCATCGACGCGCTGCTGGCCTCCGCCGAGGGCATCGCCGCGCGCATGGACAAACTCGCCGCCGACATCGACCCGCAGGTGCGCGACGGCGTGCGCTCGTTCCGCGCCGTGGGCCGCGAGGCGGAGCGCCTCGCCAAGGTCCACGGTCCGCGCCTCGACAAGATGGCCGAGGACGGGGCCGAGGCGACCGCCAAGGCGCGCACGCTGGCGGAGCGCGGCGAGCGCGCGGCGCAAAGCCTGGAGGAAATTCTCGCCAAGCTCAACGCGGGCAAGGGCGCCGCGGGGGCTCTGCTCAACGACACCACGCTTCATCGCGACCTGACCTCCGCCGTGCGCAGCGCCGACTCGCTGTTCCGCTCCATGCGCACGAAGGGGTTGGATGTGAACGTCGATCTGTTCTAGGCCGACCTTCGGTCAGGTACGAGTTACGAATTACGAGTTAGGAGTTACGAGTTACGAGTGGGGTTCGGTTCGTGAAGCCGGGTCTATGCGCGTCTGACAAAAATTTCCACTTGGTTCGATATGAGTGGTCCCTTTTACTCGTAACTCGTAACTCGTAATTCGTAACTTTTTCCCCGTGATCCACCTTCTCTTCGCCGTTCATAACCACCAGCCGGTGGGGAATTTCGACTTCATCTTCGAGCGGGCGTACCAGAGGGCCTACAAGCCTTTCCTCGACGTGCTCAAAGCGCATCCGGGCGTGCGGCTCAGCATCCACTACACCGGCATCCTGCTCGACTGGCTGGAGGCGCATCATCCCGAATACCTCGCCGACGTGCGCGCTTTGCGTGAGGCGGGGCGTCTTGAGGTGCTCGGCGGCGGGTACTACGAGCCCATCCTGCCCACGCTCACCGAACGCGATCGCGTGGGGCAGCTCGCCAAGCTCTCGCGGCGCGTCGAGGCATTGTTCGGCGAGCGTCCGCGCGGCATGTGGCTGGCCGAGCGCGTGTGGGAACCTTCGCTGGTTTCCTCCATCGCCGATGCGGGCATCGAATACGTGGTGCTCGACGGCAGCCATTTCAAGATGGTGGGCAAGACCGACGCCGACCTCGAGGGCTGGTTCGAGACCGAGGACCAAGGTCGCCGGCTCAAGCTGCTGCCCATCCACGACGGCGTGCGCGACACCATCCCGTTCCGTCCGGTGGAGGATGTGGTCGCGCACCTGCGCGAACTGAACGACGCGGCCGGCGGCGCGCGCGTGCAGGTGGTGTTCGGTGACGACGGTGAGAAGTTCGGCGACTGGCCGCACACTTACGAGACCGTGTACGAGCACCGCTGGCTCGATCGTTTTTTCACCGCCATCGAGGCGGAACCCGAGGTGTTCGCGGTGCGTCCCCTCCGCGAGGGGGTCGATGACGGCCGCGGACAGGGATTAGTGTATTTGCCCCCGGCCTCATACGGCGAGATGATGGCCTGGGCGCAGAACACGGGCGACGCCTCGCGTTTCCGCGCGGCCAAGCAGGTTCTGCGCGACGCGGGCCGCGGCGACGATGCCGAACGCTTCGTGCGCGGCACCTTCTGGCGCAACTTTCTCGCCAAGTATCCCGAGAGCAACCGCCTGCACAAGCAGGCGCTTCGCCTTTCGCGGGCCATCGACGCGTCGAAACTTTCAACCACCGTGGCCGAGGCCGCGCGCGATCACGTGTGGCAGGGCCAATGCAACTGCGCCTACTGGCACGGGGTATTCGGCGGGCTGTACCTCCCGCACCTGCGCTTCGGGTTGTATCGGCATCTTATCGCCGCGCAGACGTTGCTAGACAAGAAGGCCCTCGGTCGAAAGCCCGCATTGTGGGAGCCCACCGACTGGAACTTCGACGGGCGCGAGGAATACCTCCTCCGCACTCCCGAGCTGCTCGTGGCCTTCACGTCCGGCGGCTCAGTCGATCAGTTCTGGCTTAAGCGCACCGGCCTCAATCTCTGCGACACACTTACGCGTCGCTCTGAACCCTACCACGCTCGCATCGGCGGCGGCGGCGAGGGCGGCACCAAGCTCGAGGATCAAATCGAGGCCAAGGAGCAGGGCCTTGAGGCCTATCTCATTTACGACAAGCGCACGCGCGAAACATTTTCGGAGTGGGTGCTCCCTGCGGACACGGAGTTTTCGGGGTATCGTGCCCAGACCTTCTCCCCGCTCGCGGCGCCGGTTTTCGGGGCTCCTGATTTCAAGTCGTCACGCACCGGCGTCGAGGTCGCGTTCCCCGGCGAGGCGGCTTTGCCCGGCGGCGGGTCGCTCCGGATTCAAAAAACCTATGCCTTCGCGCGAGGGGGCGAGGCGGTGGAGATCCGCTGGAAACTCACGGCACACCAGACGCCCGTCCGTTTTCGCTTCGTGGCCGAATCGCTGTTCTGCCTGCTTGCCGGGGACGCGCCGGATCGCTATGTATCTTGGGCTCTCGAAAATTCAGGGCACGGGGAAACCCGCCGCGACATCCTCGCCTCGCGGGGAGAGATGCCGGGGCAGGCTCGCATCCACGTCGTCGACGAGTGGCTGAAGTTCCACGCGGTCGTGACGGCCTCGGGGACTTCGGCGCCCGTGGCCTTCTGGCGCGACGCGCTCGAAACCGTCAGCCAAAGCGAGGGCGGGTACGAGCGGGTGTATCAAGGCACGGTTCTGGCGCCGCTTTGGGATGTGTCGTTGGGTTACGGCGGGACGGCGGAATGTGTCCTGCGCATCGAACTGAAGGAAGGTTAGCCGCATGGTCAGCAACACGTTCAAGGTTCTCAGCGAAGCGGGCATCCACGCGCGTCCCGCCGCCGCGGTGGTGGAGACCTGCTCCAAATTCAAGAGCTCCGTGCATTTCATCAAGGGCGATCTGCGCGCCAACGCCAAGAGCATCATGAACATCATGCTGCTGGCGGCCGAGTACGGCGCGGAGATCCTCGTCGAGGCCGACGGTTCCGACGAGGCCGAGGCCCTGGCCGCCGTCGAAAAGCTGTTCGCGGAGAAGTTCCGCCAGGACTAGCGCCATGAGCGGCGCAGCACCCCAAAGCTCCAACCATCGCAAGGTCCTGCGCGGCGTCCCGGTGTCTCCGGGTGTGGCCATCGGACCCGCGTGGCTGTTGCACCCGCGCAAGCGCGAGGTGTCGCGTCACGTCATCGCGCCCGAAAAGGTCGAGGCCGAAATCGCGCGCCTGCGTCGCGCACTCGACGGGGCCGCCAAGGAGATCCGGGCCTTGCGCGACCGAATGGGCGGCGGGGTGGGGGAGTACGAGGCGCGCATCTTTGATAGCCACATCCTCATCCTGCGCGACGAGGAGATCCTCGCGGCCGTCCTGCGCGACATCCGCGAGAACCTGCATAACGCGGAGTACGCGTTCTATCGTCAGATGAACCGGCTTGCCGAGCGCTTCGACGCGGCGGCAGGCGGTTTCCTCAAGGAGCACTTGGTCGACCTGCGCGACGTGGCGGGCCGCGTCATCGACCTCCTCACGCTCGCGGGCGCCGAAGTCGCTCCGGAGCTGCGTCATCCCGTGGTGCTGATGGCGCGCGCGCTCACGCCCTCGGGCCTCTCCCAATTCGCCCCGGGCAATCTCCTCGGCCTGTGCCTGGAGTCGGGCGGCAAGGCCTCGCACACGGCCATCCTCGCCCGCTCGCTCGAGATCCCCGCGGTGTCGGGCATCCCGTGGGCGGAGCTCAACATGGAACCGGGCCGCGTGGTGGTGGTGGACGGCGACGCCGGCACCGTGATCCTGAACCCCACACTGCGCGACATCAAGGAGCATGAGAACCGCCGCGCCGCGCGCCTCGCCCGCGAGCGCGAGCTGGAAGGCCTTCGCGAGGTGGAGCCCGTCACGCGCGACGGCAAGCATGTCTTCCTTGCCGCCAACGTGGAACTCCCCGCCGAGGCCGAGAGCGTGCTGCGCCACGGCGCCGAGGGCGTGGGGCTGTTCCGCTCCGAATTCCTGTTTCTGGGACGCGACACGCTCCCCGACGAGGAGGAGCAACTGGTGGCGTATCGCACGTTGGCGGAAGCCGTGGCGCCGCGGCACGTGGTCATCCGCACCCTCGATGCAGGCGGCGACAAGCGCGTGGCGGGGGTCGAGGAGGGCGACGACGCGGGCAATCCCATGGGCTGGCGCTCCATCCGCGTGAGCCTGCGCAACCCCGGCCCTTTCAAAAAACAGCTGAGAGCGATCCTGCGCGCAGGCGTCGGCGGCAACGTCCGTCTGCTCTTCCCGATGATCAGCAACCTGCAGGAGTTCCGCGCGGCCAAGGCGCTCACCGAGGAGGCGCGCGCGGAACTGGTCGCCGAGGGCCTGCCGCACGCGGCCGAGATGGAGACCGGCTGCATGATCGAGGTGCCTTCGGCGGCGCTCATGGCGGTCGATCTGGCGCGCGAGGCGGATTTCTTCAGCATCGGCACCAACGATCTCGCGCAGTTCACGCTGGCGGTGGATCGCTCCAACGAGCATGTCTCCGACCTGCTTGAGCCGCACAGCCCCGCGGTGTTGCGCGAGATCCAGGGCGTGGTCGAGGCCGCGCGTGCGCAGGGAATCCCCGTCACGATTTGCGGCGAGATGGCGGCGGATCCGCTACTCGCGCTGCTCTTTGTCGGCCTCGGCGTGGACGAGCTCTCGATGGTGCCGGCGGCGCTCCCGGAGATCAAGCGGCTGGTCCGCGTCGTTTCCTACGAGGAGGCCCGCAAATGCGCCCGCGAGGCGCTGCGCCTGGGCACGGCGGAGGAAGTGCACGCGTTTGTGGAGAAGCGGTTTGAGGAAGCGTTGGGGCGACAGGGGGTAGGAGGTAAGGGGTAGGAGGTAAGGGGTAGGGGGTAGGGGGTAGGGGGTAGGGGGTAGGGGGTAGGAGGTAATAGACAGAACATCCCAATTACCAGCTGAAACCATCGAACGGGATATGGACGGAAACCCGCTCACGCACAAACCTGCTCCTACCTCCTACCCCTTACCTCCTACCTCCTCCCACCACCGTCTTCGACTTCTCCCCCGCAATCTCCCGCACATACGCCGGCACGCCGTAGCCCGGCACGCGCGTGCGCAGGGCCTCCATCAATCGCAGCCCCTCTTCTTCCGTCACCTCGAAGCCGTGCGCGCCGCGGACGCGGTCGAGCTGGTGCAGGTAGTAGGGAAGGATGCCCGCGTCGAGCAGGCGCAGCGAAAGCGCCTCGAGCGCTTCCAGCGAGTCGTTGACCCCGCGCAGCAGCACCGATTGGTTGAGCAAGGTCGCGCCCGCGGCGCGCAGGAGCCGCGCCTTATCCATGAGCTCGGGACCGATTTCCTGCGCATGGTTGATGTGCAGCACGAGATAGAGGGGTTTCTGCGCAGCCGTCTCTTCGACGAGGGTCAGGAACGAGTCATCCACGCGGGCGGGAAGGACCACGGGGAGGCGGGTATGAATCCGCACGCGCCGCACGCGGTTTAGCGCCAGACCCCGGGCGAAGTGGCGGCGCAGCTTGTCGTCGGAGAGCGACAGGGGATCCCCCCCCGAATAAATCAGTTCCTCGACATCGGCGTCGTTCCCCAGCCGTTCGTACACATCGTCCCACTCCATACTCGAAAGCTGCTGATCGGCATACGGGTACTCGCGGCGGAAGCAGTAGCGGCAATGCACGGCGCATTGGCCCGTGACCACCAGCAGCGCGCGCCCCTTGTATTTGCGGAGCACGGCGGGTCCGTCCTGTGCGGCGGTGTCGCCCACCGCATCCGTTGTGAATCCGGGACGGCTTTCATTTTCGGACCCGAGCGCGAGCACCTGACGCAAGAGCGGGTCGTTCCAGTCGCCCTTGCGCATGCGGGCGGCGTAGGCGCGGGGCACGCGGAGCGGAAAGCGGGGGGAAAGGTCAAGGGATTCCGGGGCTTGGGCGGGATCCAGTCCCAGAAAATCGAGCAGGCGTCGCGGATCCCGGAAGGCGGCGGTGAGCGCGCCTTGCCATGCCGGAGCGGGCATCCGCTCGTGCTTCGACAGGCTCAGCATGAGCGGAAATGGGCCATAAGCCGCTCACCCTGAGCTCGTCGAAGGGGGAGCGGCATGCCGTCATTCATGATTGGAACGGGCTGCATTTGTTGCTACATCCTGACGGGTTTTCGCGCGAAATAACCCGTTTTTCGGGCTTTTTTCGGGGGGTGTTCCCCGTTCGGCGCGCGGGCAAAGCTAGAAAGGCACGCATCATGGGAATGGTCAGCACCAACGAGTTTCGCAAGCGCCTCCGCGTCATGTTGGACGGGCAGCCCTGCATGATCATCGAAAACGAGTTCGTGAAGCCGGGCAAGGGCCAGGCCTTCAACCGCGTGCGGCTCAAGAACCTCATCACCGGCCGCGTGCTGGAGCGCACCTTCAAGTCGGGCGACTCGGTGGAGGAGGCGGACATTTCGCACGCCACGTTGCAGTACCTGTACACCGACGGCCAGACCTACACCTTCATGGATACCAAGAGCTTCGAGCAGGCCGAGATTCCCAAGGAGCTGATGGACGGCGCCGAGAAGTGGCTGCTCGAGAACACCGAGTGCGAGGTGTCGTACTGGGGCGACAAGGCCATCTCGGTCACGCCGCCGGTGTTCATGGATCTCGTCATCACCTACACCGAACCTGCGGTCAAGGGCGACACGGCCAACAACGTGACCAAGAAGGCCACGGTGGAGACCGGCGCCGAGATCGACATCCCGCTGTTCATCGGCGAGGGCATGAAGGTCCGCGTCGACACGCGCACGGGTGAATACGTCGAACGGGCGAAATAGGGCGCGAGCGCCCTATTCGTAAGGGCGCAATATATTGCGCCCCAACAATTGCGCCCCAACAGGGAACGGACCGTTCGACGTGGCCACCCCCAATACTATCGCCGCATCCCGCCTCCGCGCTGACCGCCTCGCGGCCCTGCGCGCCTTTTTCGCCGCGCGGAACGTGCTGGAGATCGAGGCGCCGCTGCTCTCGCGCGGGGCCTCGCACGACGCCCATATCGGCGTGATCGAGGTGCCGTCGGTGGACGGGACCCGTTACTTGCAAACCTCGCCGGAGCCGCATCTCAAGCGCCTGCTGGCGCGCGGATATCCCGACATCTATTCCATCGGCAAGGCTTTTCGCGTCGAGGAATCGGGACGGCTGCACAATCCCGAGTTCACGATGATCGAGTGGTACCGCCTCGGCTTCAAGCTGCGGCGGATGATGGAGGAGGCGGTGGAGGTTTGCGCGCTCGTGGCGGGCGATCGCGAGGCGGAGTTCCTCCTGTACGTGGAGACCTTTGTCGAGCGCACGGGGTTGCACCCGCGCAAGGCGACGCGCGAGGAACTGCTGCGCCATCCGGTGTTCACCGCGCGGGGATTCGCGCCCGCAGAGCTTTCGGCGCTGTTTCCCGAGAAGACGGACGCGCTCAATTTCCTCATGTCCGAGGTGGTGGAACCGACCTTTGATCCGGGCAAGTTCACGGTGGTGCATCACTTTCCGATCGAGCTGGCGGCGCAGGCCGAACCGGATCAGGAAGAACCCTTCCTGGCCCAGCGCTTCGAGGTGTACGGCGGCGGGATGGAGCTGGCCAACGGCTACAAGGAACTCATCGACGCTCGCGAGTACCGCGTGCGCTTTACAGCGGAGAACAAGAAACGCTTGGGGCTTGGGTTGCCGGAGATTCCGCTGCACGAAGGCTTCTTCGGGGATTTGGGGGCGGGTCTCCCTGCATGCGCGGGTGTCGCGGTGGGCTTCGACCGGCTGCTGATGCTGGCGCTGGGCTCGAAGGATATCCGGGACGTGCTGGAGTTCCCGTGGGACGAGGCGTGAGGGCTTTCGGACAATAGGGCAAAAGAAGGTGTTGATAGACGAGGGCTCTGCGATGGCAGGGCCTTTTATGTTTCTGGCCGAGACACAGGTACAAGGTTGATTCCTCGTTCGTCATTCCCGCGTAGGCGGGAATCCAGACTGTGAAGCTTGGCCTACAACGAGGCATTTTCCCCATGTACGAGAAACACCCGTTCGTTTACATCATGGCAAGCGGTTACAATGGGACGCTATACGTTGGTGTTACGAGCAATCTCATCCAGCGTGTTTGGCAACATAAGCACGACAAGAAGGGGTTTTCGGGGCGATACGAGGTTTTTGATTTGGTGTTTTTCGAGGCTCACGCATCGATGGAGGCGGCAATCGTCCGGGAGAAGCAGATCAAGAAATGGAACAGGCAGTGGAAGATGCGGTTGATTGAGGAGAAGAATCCAAAGTGGCGCGATTTGTGGGGAGATATTCTACGGTGAGTGGGGTAGAATCTCTACGGGGTAGCCTCGCTGCAGTCTGGATTCCCGCCTACGCGGGAATGACAGCAATGGGGTGCCGTCACAACTTCACTTACCCTTCGGTTACGGCGTCGTGACCAGTTTCCGGCTCTCTTCCCGTCCTCCGGCACGCAGTCTAACGGTGTACATCCCCGCGGGCAAACGGTTCCCGTCCAACGACACGGTGTAGGAACCGGCCTCACGACGGCCCTGCATGGGTGCGGCGACCACGGAACCTTGGGCGTCGAGCACCTCGAGCTTCACGTCTGCAGCCTCGCTGAGGGTGAAGCGGATGGCCGACGACCCGGCGACGGAGAGCCCGAAGGTCGACGACGACGCTCCCGCCCTGATCCCCGTGGCGCCGGTGATGGCGAACGCGTTGCCCACGGCGATGACCGAGTTGCTGTTCACTTCGCGGATGCGCACGCGCGCGTACGAAGTGTTGCTGTTCGGCACCGTCCACGCGAACGATGCCGGGCTGATGGGTACCGAGTCGCGGATGGTGACCCACGTGGGCAGCGAATCGGCGCCGTTGAGCGCATATTCCAGCCT
The DNA here is from genome assembly GCA_032360965.1 of Ulva armoricana. NCBI lineage: Eukaryota > Viridiplantae > Chlorophyta > Ulvophyceae > Ulvales > Ulvaceae > Ulva > Ulva armoricana. Next base: position 18,286 of record JAUMHO010039597.1, read on the forward strand.
CACAAACGGGATGGCGTTGTTGGAGTACGTCCAGGTGATGTTCTGGGTGCTGTTCGCGGCCCAGGAGGTGAGGAAGCCGGGCTGGCCGACGTCGAGCTGGACGACGTTGAAGATGCCGCTGTGGTAATACGAGATGTCCGAACCGACGGCCATGGTGGCACGGATGCGCATGGTGCCGGGGAGGGGGAGGACCTGCCAGAGCTTGTATTCGCCGGGAGTCGCCGGCGCAACCGAGCTGATGCTGTACCACGTGGTGTCGGTGCCGCCCTTCTGGTAGTGCAAGTGGAGGAGACCGGTTCCCAAATCGGTCCAGGCGATGCGGAGCACGTCACCCACGCGGGCCCTGTCGGCGGTGCCGGGGGCGGTGATGGCGGAGATGGCGTGCGCCGGGTTCGGGGCGGTGAGCACGGCGAGGAGGCCGAAGACACAAAGACCGAGGGTGCGGGTGCGGGTCATGATTTCTCCGGCGGGTTGCGGGTGCGAGACGTACTGGGCAAAAGGTATTCCGATTTTCGGTAAATCGGGGTCATGGATGGGGGCTCCCGGTGGAATCCCGCGGTTTTTCGGGGGGCGGCCGCGTGGCGCTTCGGGTATAACACAAGTTATACTTAAGGTATGAAAACAGCCATTTCCATTCCGGATGATGTGTTCGCCGAGATCGAGGTGATTGTGAAGTCGCGTGGCGTGACCCGCAGTTACGTCTATGTGACAGCTCTGCGAGAATTCCTGGAGCGGCAGCGCGAAGAGCAAATCACCGCCCAGATCAATACGGTGCTTGCCAAAGAGAAGAACGATCTCGACCCCGCTTGGCGTCGTGCTCAGACCCGTTCGTTGCTGAAAGCCACCGAGGGGGATGAATGGTAGGCTACGATGAGCCGATTCGTCGGGGTGATATTTGGTGGGCGGATCTCGCGGAGCCGGATGGTTCCGGGCCAGGGTTTAGACGGCCTGTGCTGATTGTTCAGACGGATAGTTTCAATCGTTCGATGTTGAATACGGCGGTCGTCGTGCCGTTGACCGGGAGCATGGCGCGGGCCGGCATGCCGGGGAATGTGCTATTGCCCAAGCATAAGACGGGTTTGCCGAAGGACTCGGTGGCGAACGTGACGCAGCTTTCGGCGCAGGACAAGGCGGCTCTCACGGAGAAGTGCGGGCGACTCGATCCGGCTTTGATGCGACGTGTGGGCGAGGGAATGCGATTGGTGTTGGGGTTATAAAAAAGCGGCCCGCAGGGTTAATCCCGACGAGCCGCCCTTGAATTGACCCTTCACCTCACCATCCCCCCCTCTGGGGGGTTCGGGGGGGTGTCTTCGGCGTTAAACCACCGCTTCGACCTCGAAGCTCAGGTCTCCCGCCGCGAGGTCGTCGCCCTTGGCGATGTGAATCTTCTTCACCACGCCCGCCGTCGGCGACTTGATCACGTTCAGCATCTTCATCGCTTCCGTGACCATCAGTTTCTGCCCCTCGGCGACCTCTTCGCCCACGCGGACGACGAGCTCCACCACCTTGCCCGACATGGGCGCGCCCACGTGGCCGGGGTTGGCGGGGTCCACCTTGTCGCGCTGCTTCGTCTTCACGCCCGACGACTGGTCGTGCACGAACCCGTTGCGGCGGCGGCCGTTCAGCTCATAGAAGATCACGCGCGTGCCGTCGGCCTGCAGCTCGCCCACCGCCAGCAGCTTCACGATCAGCGTCTTGCCCGCCTCGATGGTGAACGCCGTCTCCTTCCCGGGCTCCAGCCCATAGAAGAAGGTCGGGGTATCGAGCACCGAAACATCGCCGAACACACGGTGAAAGCCCACATACTCCTCGAACACCTTGGGATACAACGCGTACGAGAGCAGCTCCTCCTCGGAGAACTCCCGCCCATAACGCGTCTTCAGCAGCTTCGCCGCGGCTTCGAAATCGAAATCCTCCAGCAGCTTGCCCGGACGCACCGTGATCGGCTCCTCGTCGCCCAGCACCGCCTTGACCAGCGCCGGCGGCCAACCCCCCGGCGGCTGGCCCATCAGACCCTTGATCAGCTGCACGAACGACTCGGGGTAGGCCAATTCCTTCTCGCCCGAGAGCACATCGTCGGCGCTCAGGCCGTTCTGCACCATGAACAGCGCCATGTCGCCCACGGCCTTCGACGACGGCGTCACCTTGATGATGTCGCCGCACATGTCGTTCACCACGCGGTACATGCGCTTGATCTCCTCCCAACGCGGGCCCAAGCCCAGCGAGAAGGCTTGCGCGCGCAGGTTGGAGTATTGGCCGCCCGGCATCTCGTGCAGGTACACGTCCGCCGTGCCCGCCTTCAGCCCGCACTCGAAGGGGGCATAAGGCTCGCGGGCCAGCTCCCAGTAATCCGCCAGCTTTTGCAGATCCATCGGATCGATGCGCGTGTCGCGGGCCGTGCCCTGGAGGGCGGTCACCACGGCGTTCATCGACGGCTGCGAGGTCATGCCCGACATCGAGCTGAGCGCCGCGTCGGCCACGTCCACGCCCGCGCGCGCCGCCTCGAGCAGCGCCGCCACCTGGTTTCCCGAAGTGTCGTGCGTGTGCAGGTGGATGGGGATTTGCAGCGTGTTCTTCAGCTCCGTCACCAGAATGCGCGCGGCCTCGGGCTTGAGCAGGCCCGCCATGTCCTTGATGGCGAGGATGTGCGCGCCCGACTTCTCCAGCTCTTTCGCCAGCTTCACGTAGTACTTCAGCGAATACTTCTTCCGGCTGGAGTCGGTGATGTCACCGGTGTAGCAGATGGCCGCTTCGGCGATCTTGCCCGTCTTCGCGACCGCTTCGATGCAGGGCTTGAGGCCCTCCACCCAGTTCAGGCAGTCGAAAATGCGGAAGATGTCGATGCCGTTCTTCGCCGCCGCGTCCACGAATCGGTTCACCACGTTGTCGGGATAGTTGGTGTAGCCCACCGCGTTGCCCGAACGCAGCAGCATCTGGAGCAGCTGCCCCGGCATGGCCTTGCGCATCACGCGCAGGCGCTCCCACGGATCCTCGTGGAGGAAGCGCATGGCGGTGTCGAAGGTCGCCCCGCCCCACATCTCCTGCGAGTACAGGCCCTGAGCCAGATGCGCCGTGGCGTGGGCCACGCGGAACATGTCGTGCGAGCGCAGGCGCGTGGCGAACAAACTCTGGTGCGCGTCGCGCAACGTGGTGTCGGTGAGGAGCAGGTGCTTTTGCGCCAGCGTCCACTTGGCCAATCCCTCGGCGCCCTTTTCGCGGAACACCTTGTATGCGGGGGACTCGGGCGGCGTGCCGCGCGGCACCGCCGGCACGGGCGGGGGATCCTGCCGCACCGCCTTGAAGCCCTTGGGAATCTCCGGGAATCCGTTCACCGCGACCTGGCCCAGATAGCCGAGCAACTTGTTGGCGCGGTCCTGGCGCGGCTTGAAGTCGAACAGCTCCTTGTGGTGCTCGATGAAGCCCGTGTCGCACTTGCCTTCAAGGAAAACCGGGTGGCGCAGCACGTTCTCGAGGAAGGGGATGTTGGTCTTCACCCCGCGGATGCGGAACTCGCGGATGGCGCGCAGCACCTTGTTGGCCGCGCCGTCGAAGTCGAGCGACCAGCCGATCACCTTGATGAGCAGGGAGTCGTAATGCGGGGAGATGACCGCGCCGTCGAACCCATTCCCCGAATCCAACCGGATGCCGAAGCCCTCGCCCGCGCGGAAGGCCGTGACCTTTCCGAAGTCGGGGGCGAAGTTGTTGGCCGGATCCTCGGCGGTGATGCGGAGCTGGATGGCGTGGCCGGTGATTTGCAGGTCGGCCTGCGAGCGGATGCGGATGGCGTCGCTGTCGAGGGGATGCCCCTCGGCCACACGAATCTGGCATTGCACCAGATCGCGCCCGGTGATTTCCTCGGTGATGGTGTGCTCCACCTGAATGCGCGGGTTCACCTCGATGAAGTAGTGGCGGCCCTCTTTGTCGACGAGGAATTCCACCGTGCCCGCGTTCACGTAGCCCACCGCGTCGGCGATGGCCAGCGCGTCCTTGTACAGCGCCTGCTTCTGCTTGTCGGTCAGGTTGCGCGCGGGCGCGAGCTCCACGACCTTCTGGTGGCGGCGCTGGATGGAACAATCGCGCTCGAACAGGTGCACGCGGTTGCCGTGCTTGTCGCCGAGGATCTGGATCTCGATGTGGCGCGGACCCTCGAGATAGCGTTCGATGAACACCTTGGGGTTGCCGAAGGCCGCCATGGCCTCGTCGCGCGAGCGCGCGATGGCGGTGACCAGCTCCTCGCGGTTGTGCACGATGGTCATGCCGCGACCGCCGCCGCCCAGCGCGGCTTTGATGATGAGGGGGTAGCCGTGTTCCTTGGCGAACAACAGGGCCTCTTGTTCCGTCTCCACCGGCTCGCGCGTGCCGGGGATCACTGGGACGTTGGCCTTTTCGGCGATGGTGCGGGCCGTGACCTTGTCGCCCAGCGCGTCGATCACCTCGGACGGCGGGCCGATGAAGACGATGCCGGCCTTTTCGCAGGCGCGGGCGAAGTCGGCGTTCTCGGAGAGGAAGCCGTAGCCGGGGTGGATGGCGTCCACGCCCTTGTCGAGCGCGAGCTCGATGATCTCGTCGATGCTGAGGTACGCGGCCACGGGCGCCTTGCCCGCGCCGATCAGATACGCCTCGTCCGCCTTGTAGCGGTGCAGGTTGAGGCGATCCTCGTTCGAATAGATGGCCACGGTCTGGATACCGAGTTCATTGGCGGCACGGAATACGCGGATGGCGATCTCGCCCCGGTTGGCCACCATGATTTTGCGGAAGGGCTTGATTGCGGCCTTCGTCGTCGTCTTTGCCATCGAATGTGGTTCCGCCGGAGTACCCAAAATCGGGTCAAGTGCCGGATTTCGCGGAAATTAGAAAAAGGGGTGGCCTATCCGGCCGGAGATCGAGGGGCGAGGCACGGTTAAAAAACGGAAAAGAGCGGGTGGGCCTCCCTGCCGCCGCGGCGGTGGAGGGGTTTCGGGAAAATTCAACGATGAAAGTCGTTCGCGTCCCGCGATTCCGCCCGTGCGGCCTCCCACACTTCCTTGGCCGCGCCCACGTTCATCGCGGCGATGCCGAGACCCACGGCCAGGTCGGGCCAGGGCGAGAGCGTCCACGCGGTGAGGAATCCGGCCGCGATGATGAGGATGTTGGCGACCACGTCGTTGCGGGCGGAGAGGAAGGCGGCCTTGGCGAGGCTGCCCCCGGTGCCGCGATGCCGGGCGAGCATCAGGGCGCAGGCGAGATTGATGGCCAAGGCGCCGAGGCCGGTGAGGGCGAGAGGCACCGGGGGTGGGGCGACGGGGTGGAGGAACTTGTCCCAAGCCGTCCAAAGCGTGGCGATGCCGGGGATGAAGAGGATGCCCGCCAAGGCCATGCCGACGCGCGCGCGGCGCTTCAGGCTCCAACCCAGCGCGACGAGGATGAGGAAGTTGACCAGCGCGTCCTCGAGGAAGTCCACGCTGTCGGCGAACAGGGCGACCGAGCCGATGGCGAGGGCGACGGAGAACTCGACCCCGAAGTAGGCGAGGTTGAGCCCCGCGACCCGGGCGACGACCCTGCGGAGTCCTGCGTCGCCGGAATTTTCGGAGAGGCTCATGCCGTCGTTCCGGACGGTTATACGTCGATCTTGTAGTTCAGAGCGATCTCGTCGCCGTGTTGCCCGCGGAAGCCCCAGTTGTGCGCCGGGCTTTCCTGGATGCAGATCTCGAGATCCATCGGCGCGATGCCGACTTCGGAATGCACCCGGTCGAACAGGAGCCGCACGAGGTTCTTGCGCGCCTCCACACTGCGTCCCTCGATCATCGTGATTTCGACGATGGTGTAGGCCTCGCTGCGACCCTCGGGGTAGAAGAAGTCGGCCTTGTCGAGGGGGAAGAACCGGTGGGCGCGCTTGTCCTTGGGGAATTTGAGCGCCTCCATCACGCAGGCGTGAATGACGTCCGAGAGCTTCTTCCGGACGGGAACCAACTTTTCGCGGATGCCGTAGATCTTGATCTGGGCCATGGTTTACTTCCCGTAGAACTCCCTCAACTTCGCCGCCACGCCGCCCACTGGGATCAGGCTGAATTCCTTCTCCCGCCGCAGCTTCCACTCCACAGAAGGCCCCGCCTCGTGGGCGAGCGTCTTTTTCCCGATCGCAATGCGCACGGGAATGCCCCACAAATCGGCGTCCTTGAACTTCACACCCGGGCGCTCGTCGCGATCGTCGAATAGGACCTCGAAGCCCGCCGCCTCGAGTTCCTTCATCAGAGATTCACAGGTCGCCACGACTTCGGACTCCTGCCCGATATTCACCAACTGCACTTGGAACGGCGCGATTTCCTTGGGCCAAATGGGCCCGAAGTCGTCGTGCGAGTTCTCGATGGCCGCGGCCATAAGGCGGCCCACGCCGATTCCGTAGCAACCCATGATCGGCACCTGATGCTTGCCCGCCTCGTCGAGATAGGCGCAGTTCATCGACTCGGTGAACTTGGTGCCGAGCTTGAAGATGTTGCCGATCTCGATGCCGCGCACGGCTTTCAGTCGGGACTTGCCGTCCGGGGCGAGGTGGCCGCTCTCGGCCTTGGCGAAGTCGCCGACGTGCGCCGCGTCCACGGTGAAATCGCGGCCGAAGTTGACGTTGACGAGATGGTGGTCCTCTTCGTTGGCGCCGCCCACGAAGTTGTTGCCCTCGGCAATGGAAGTGTCCACAAGGACGATGAGATCCTTGCGCGCCGCAATGCCCACGGGCGACGCGAACCCGGGAATGATGCCGAAGGAGCGGATGAAATCATCCTGCGCGGGCAGGAGGAAACGGGCCTTGAGATGGTTTCGGATCTTGACGTCGCTGGCTTCGAGATCCCCGCGCACCACCGCGAGGACAAGGACCCGGCCCCCTTCCGAAGAATCGGTTTCAAAGAGCACCGCCTTCATGGCGTGCTTCTTGTCCGTCTTGAGGAAGCCCGTGACCTCCTCGATGGTCTTTTTGCCGGGTGTGGCGACCTTCTCGACGGCCTTGGGCTCTTCCTTCACCGATTCGCGATCGAAAGCCGCAATTTCTTGGTTGGCCGAGTATGTCCCGTCCTCCGAGAGGATGAGGTAATCCTCGCCGTGCTCCGTCTCCAGCATGAACTCGTGCGCGACCTTGCCGCCCATGATGCCGGTGTCGGACTGCACGATGACGGGCTTGATGCCAACACGCGCGAAGATCGACTCGTAGGCCTTGTAGGCGTACTCGTAGTAGTGATCGAGGTCCTCCGCCGTGCGGTGGAAGCTGTAGGCGTCCTTCATGGTGAACTCGCGCACGCGCACCAGGCCGCCGCGCGAACGCGGTTCGTCGCGAAACTTGAGCTGGAACTGGTAGAGCATGAAGGGCAGTTGCTTGTAGCTGCTCAGGAAGTAGCGGGCGAGATCGGTGATGGCCTCCTCGTGCGTCATGGCGAGGACCATCGGGTGCTCGCCGCGATCCTTGAACCGCAGCATCTCCGCGCCGATGGCCTCGTAGCGTCCCGACTCTTGCCACAGCTCGGCGGGTTGGGCCAGCGGCAGCTCGACCTCCTGCCCGGCGATGGCGTCCATCTCCTCGCGGATGACGGCCTCGATTTTGCGAAGCACGCGCTTGCCCAAGGGCATCATCGAGTAAAGGCCCGAGGACAGCTGCTTGACGTAGCCGCCGCGGAGCAGGAAGACGTGGGAAGGGAGCTCGGCACCGGTCGGGGCTTCGCGAAGGGTCTTGACGACGAATTGGGAGACGCGCATAGTGGATGGGAAAGGTAGAGAAAACAAGGTGGGGGGAGGAGGCGGGATGTGCGAGATGCCGGCACGAGGGCGGGAGTCGTCGGTCGAGGTTCGGGTCGGCTTTTCCGTCGACCATGAGACCGGCGCGCGGTTCGGGGCCGGGAGCGTTTTTGTGGTGGTGCCTATAAACTTTGCCCATCGTTTGGCCATTGCTGTGTTATCCTTTCTCTTGTCATTTTTGCACTGACATTTTTGCATGATGGATGGGGGCCTGGTGGATCGCAAAAAGCTCCTGCGATGGCTGACGACGACGGGCTTCGGCCTGTTCACGCTCGTCGTGCTCGGCATTTTCATCCGGCAGGACGTCATCGCCGAAAAATCGCGGAACAGCGTGGAGCATACCCACCGCGTCCGTCAGCAAATCGACCGCATCTATGTCCGAATCAAGGACATCGAGAGCGCCCAACGCGGCTACGCCCTCACCGGCGATTCCACGTATCTGGAGTCCTACCTCGAGGCGGTCCACCCGACCGCCGGCAAGCGAAGCCTGAGCCTTTGGGGCGAACTGCGGACGTTGCGGGAACTGGTGTCCGACAACCCGGCCCAAGGCGCGCGAGCCGAGTCGCTCGGAGTTTTGGTGCAGCGCCGCATGGACTATGCGACCCGGGTCGTTCGGCTGCGCGACAGCCAAGGCGTGGATGCGGTCGTGGCCCTCTCGAAGGAAGGCGAGGGCAAGCGCATCATGGATGCCACCCGCGAGGTCGCGCAGGCCATGCTGGCCGAGGAGGAGCGCCTCTTGGGCCTGCGCCGCAACGCGGAGGTCGGAGATTTGCGCACCAACCGGTGGTTGCTGTACACGGTGGTCGTCCTGTTCTACCTCGCGTGGATTCTCACGCTGCGCATCGCGGCGCGCGCGCGCAAACGGCGCCTGAGCGCGGAGCGTGAGTTGCGCGAATCCAACAACCTGCTTCAGGCCACCATCCACAGCGGCAGTCACGCGATTTTCGCGACGGATCTGGATGGCAAGGTCGTTCTCATGAACGCGGTGGCGGAAAATATGTTGGGTTACCCGGCCGGCGACGTGGTGGGCCGGAAGGCTTCGGAGGCGCTCCGCGACATCCACGACCGGGAGCAGCTGGAGCGGCGGCGCAAACGCCTTGAGGCGCGGCTGAAACGAAGCGTGCAGGGCATGGAAATATTCACCACGCCTCCCGCGCCGGGCGAGACCCCGGATCCGGAATGGAACATGCGCCGCCGCGACGGCGAGGCGTTCCTGGCGTCCATCGTCGTGTCCCCACTGCGGGGCCGCGATGGAGTCCAGAACGGCTATCTCACCATCCTGCGCGACGTGACGGTGCGGCGCACCATGGAGCGCCGCCTCGCCGAGGCGGGGGCCCGGCTCAATGCGGTGATCAACGCCACGGACTACGCCATCTTCGTGGCCGACGCGGCCGGAGTGCTCAAAATCGTCAATACCGGCGCGGAGCGCATGATCGGCTATCGGGCAAAGCACCTCGTCGGCAAGGATGTGCTCGAGGTCACGCAGAAAATCTTTCTCCCCAAAGAGTTGGCGGCCCGCGCCGAGCGCATCGTCAAGCAATACGGCCGCCCGCCGGAGGGCGTCGAAATCTTCAGCCTGCCCCTCGCCGACGACGGACCGCTCGGGCAGGAGTGGACCAACGTGCGGGCCGACGGGTCCCGCTTCACGGCCGCGGTGTCGGTGTGGGAGCTGCGCGGCGAGGACGGCAGCTATCAGGGCACGATGGCGATGGCACGGGACATCACCGAAATCAAGGCGGTGGAGCGCCTCAAGAACGAGTTCATTTCCACCGTCAGCCACGAGCTGCGCACGCCGCTCACCTCCATTCGAGGGGCGCTGGGATTGGTCGCCGGCGGCGCGGTGGGGCAGCTTCCCGAAGGCGCCCGCGAGATGATCGCCATCGCCCACCGGAACAGCGAGCGGCTGGTGCACATCATCAACGACATCCTCGACATCGACAAAATCGAGTCCGGGAGGATGACGCTGTTTCCGCGATCCCTCGACGCGCGGGCCGCGTTGACGCAGGCGGTGGAAGCCAATTGGACGTACGGGGACAAGTATGGGGTGCGCTTCGCGGTCGGCTCCGTGCCCGTGGACTCCTGGGTGTCCGCCGATCCCGAGCGGTTCATGCAGGTCATGGCCAATCTGCTGTCGAATGCGGCGAAGTTCTCCCCGGCGGGCGGCGAGGTGATCGTGTCCGGGGAACGCCGCGGGGAGGTTCTGCGGGTTTCCGTCACCGATCAGGGGCCGGGCATTCCGGAATCGTTCCGGCATCGCATCTTCGAGAAGTTCGCGCAGGCCGAGGGGAATGATGCCCGCCGACACGATGGGACGGGGCTTGGACTCAACATCACCAAGCAATTGGTCGGCGCCATGAACGGCACCATCGGTTTCGAGAGTGAGGAAGGGAAGGGTGCCACGTTCTGGTTCGAGCTTCCCTTGGCTGCGCTGCCGGCATCCGGGGAAGAGGAACGGCGCGAGGCCGGGGCGGGGGAGCGCATCCTCATCTGCGAGGACGACGCGGACGTGGGCAAACTGCTGCGACTTCTTCTCGAGCGCGCCGGCCTGCAGGCCGAGGTCGTGTCCACGCTCGCGGAGACGCGCAAACGCCTCAAGGCGGGCGGCTACGCGGCCATGACCCTCGATCTCGCCTTGCCGGACGGCAGCGGCCTCACGCTCCTCCGCGAGCTGCGGGCCGATCCGGCCACGCAGTCGCTGCCCGTGATCGTGGTGTCGGCGCGCGCGGAGGAGGGGCGTCACGAACTCAACGGGGACGCCGTGGGCATCATCGACTGGATCCCCAAACCCATCGACGAGGGGTTGCTGGCGGCGGCGTTGCGGCGCGCGGTTCGGGGCGGGGAAAGCCCGCGCGTGCTCCATGTTGAGGATGATGCGGACTTCCGCAAGATTCTCGCGAGCTCACTGCACGATGCGGCCGACTGGAGCGGCGCGGCCACCTTGCGCGAAGCCGAGTCCCTTCTGAACGGAGGGCGTTTCGACCTCGTGGTGCTCGACCTTGACTTGCCCGACGGCTCGGGTCTGGCGCTGCTGGAGCGCCTCAAGAACGCGCCCGGCGGGCCGGTTCCCGTGCTCATCCTCTCCGCCAGCGAAACCGACAACGGAGTCCGCCAGCTCGTCGAGGCGGCGCTCGTCAAGTCGCGGCTTTCGGAGAAGCGCATCGTGGAAACCATTTTGGCCCAGATCCGCAAGGCCCCTGCAGGTCCCCGGAGTCCCCGAACGGAAGGAACGAACCCGGCATGAGCGCCCCCCTCAACCATATCCTGTGCGTGGACGACGAAGAGGACATCCTCCAGGTGGCCAAGCTTGCGCTGGAAGCCGTCGGAGGTTTCCGCGTGTCCACATGCAACGGAAGCCGTGACGCGGTGGACAAGGCCTGCACGCTGGGTCCGGACTTGATCCTGCTCGACGTGATGATGCCGGAGATGGACGGCCCCACGACCTTGATGAAACTGCGTGAAAGCGGACCTTGCGCGCAGACGCCGGTCATTTTCATGACGGCCAAGGCCCAACCGGGGGAGATCCGGCATTTTCTGGAGCTCGGCGCCATCGGCGTCATCTCCAAACCTTTCGATCCGATGAATTTGTCCGCGGAAATCCGCGCTTTGTGGGACAAGCATCATGAAAAGGAAAACGCGACAGGAAAAACATCATGAGTCAAAGCTCCGAAGACCTGCTGAAGCCGCTGCGCGGCATGTACCTCGCGCAATTGCGCGAGCGCGTGGAGTCCGTCGAAAAGTTCCTCGCGCATTGCCGCGCGGGTTCGGTGACGCCCGAGGAGCTGGGGCTCATCGAAGGGCTGGCCCACAAGCTGGCCGGCTCGGGATCGACGTACGGGTATCCGCTGATCACGCGAACGGCGCGCGCGCTGGAGGAGGCGTTGCGCGCAAAGGCGGATACGGCGGCGCTCGTGCCTCTGGCCGAATCGCTGCACCATACCTGCGCCCAGACGGTGCTCTTGACCGACCGGGAGTCGGCGGATCCCGCCCCGCGCACCGAGCAGGCCGCGGTTTCCGAAAGGCCGGTGATCCTCGCCGTGGACGACGATCCGGTGATGCGGGAAACGGTGTCCGCGCTGTTCGGGCGCGATTTCGAGGTGCTCACGGCCTCCGACGGACGCGAGGCGCTGCGCATGTTCCGCGACCGCGCGCCGCGCCTCCTGCTGGTGGACGAGACCATGCCCAATATGTCGGGCCTCGAACTGGTGAAGGCCCTGCGCGCCGAGGCGGGCGGGGAGGAACTTCCGATCGTCATGATCACGGCCAAGACCCGCGCACAGGACGTGGTGCAGGCGCTCACGGCCGGAGTCTCGGACTACATCGTCAAGCCGTTTAAACCCGAAGAACTTGCGGCCAAGGTTCGCGACCTTCTGAGGCGCGCGGGAAAGACCGTGCTGGTGGCCGACGACGATCCGGCCATTCGCGACCTGTTGGGTTACAAGTTCCGACAGGCCGGCGTGCGGGTGATTACCGCGGCGGACGGCGAGGAGGCGCGCCGCGTGGCGCTGGAGTACCGTCCGCACCTGGCCATTCTCGACCGCATGATGCCGGGTCTGGACGGCGTCGCGGTGGTGCGCATCCTGCGGGACTCGCCCGCCACCAAGGACATGCCGGTGATCTTCCTCACCGCGCTCCGGCAGGAGAAGGACATTCTGGAAGGCTTCCGCATCGGCGTCTCCGATTACGTGACCAAGCCTTTCATGCCGGAAGAGGTGCTGGCGCGCGGCTTGCGCCTGCTTGGAGTCGAGGAGGGGAAGTGATCCGGAGCCGGAACAACATGGCGTGCATCGCCTGGGCCAAGTTCCTGGTGGGGTTCGCTTTGGCCTTTCCTGCAATGGCGCTTGCATCATCGCCGGCTGTCTGGACAGCCCGGGCACGGGCGCAAATCGAGGACTCGAGACACGCCGATGCGTTGGCATCCGTCGATTCCGCCCTTGCGGAGGATTCGGAATACATTGAGGCCCGGGTTCTGCGCGCCCGGATTCTTGCGTGGCAGGGCAAGTACGCTCCCGCCGAGGCGGAGCTGTCGGCGCTACTCGTGCATTACCCCGATGACGCGGATGCCCGTCTGACCTTGGCTTACTTGCGGTACTATCAGAACCGCCTCGAGGAAGCGGCTGCGATGTTCCGGGGACTGCTCGCGGCCAATTCCGGAAACAAGGATGCGCGCGACGGGCTCGCGAGCGTGGAAAAAGCCTTGGCCGCGCCCCCGCCGCGCCTGTGGCGCGTGGATGCCGGTCTCGAATACAGCGCCTTCACGCGCCGCGAGCAACCCGCGTGGAACCAGCAGTCGCTCCAGGTCACACGCGCTTTGAAGGACGGCAAAACCTCGGTGTACGGCCGCACGGAGTTGTATCGCCAATTCGAGATGAGCGACTTCGCCCTCGAGGCGGGCGTTTCCCGCATCCTCCATCCGCGCGCCAACGCCGCGCTCGCGGCAGGGTGGACGTTGGCGCCCGACTTTCGCCCGGATTGGCGGGTGTCCGCCGAAGCGGGTTTCCTGGCGCTTCCCAAATCATCTGTTACTGCGGCACCGACGGCGTGGGTCCTTCTGGGTACACGTTACGACGCTTACGAAACGGTGGAGGTCGCCGGATTCCATCCGGCGCTGTTGCTGGCTTGGAAGGATCCGTGGTCGGTCACGGCGCGACTCAGCCGCGTGCAGGAAATCGGCGCTGACGCCCTGTACGGCGGTTCGGTGCGCTTCGACGGCCCCACGGGCCTGCCGCGCATGGGCCCCGTGAAGGCGGGAACACGCTTTTGGGTGGGCTTCGCCGATGCGCCCGAGGCGGTTCGCGCGGTGATCGTGTCCACCCGCACGGTGTTTTTCGGCATCGGCGGCGATGTGGGAGAAGATTGGAGCTTCAACGTGGGGTATGCGCGCGACGACCGGGAGGATTCCTGGGTTCGCCACGGAGTCAATGCCGGTGTCGCACACAAGTTCTGATCTCGTCCTGCTGTGGACCTGGCGCGCCTGCCTGATTTTGGCGGCGGTTTCCTTGGTCATCGCCTTGGGCTTGGCGGCGAAGCGCGCATTCGAGGAGCGCGCCCGCGCGCGCAAGCTTGCCCGGCGCCGCGAACTGGGCGGGCTCGTCCAGATGCTGCTGGCCTCCCCGCTGGAACTTTCGCGGACCAATGTTCCCCCGCTTGAGCGCGGCGACGAGGGGCCCCTCTTCAGCGTGGCGCTCGACATTCTGCGCGTCACCCGGGGGCGGGACGCCGAGCGCATGTTGGCCCTGCTCGAAGTCTGGAATCTGCGCCCCTACCTTCAACGGCTTTTGGCGGGAAGGCGGCGGAGCCGGCAAATCCGGGCCCTCACCTTGCTGGCGCGCTTCCGGGACGCCGAGAGCCTTGAGATCTTGCTGCGCCATGTCGAGCATCCGGCCATTTACGTGCAGCTCGCCGCGCTGCGCGGAGTCGCCGAGCGCGGCGAGGCCGCGCATCTGCCCCGGGTCGTGCGGGCGCTTGCGCGGGCGCATGAAACCAATGTCCCCATGCTGGCCGACATTCTCCGGCGATTCGGCCCTGACGCCGTTCCGTTCGTGGCGGAACTGGCCGCCTCGCCTCAGGCGATGACGGGGGTGCGCGCCGCCGCCGTCACGGCTCTCGGCGGCATCGGCGCGCTGGGCGCGCTGGAGCCGCTGCTGGGCTTGGCGGCCGATCCGGAACCCGCCTTGCGCCTGCGCGCGCTCGAGTCGCTCGCCAAGCTCGGCGATCCGCGCGCCGAAGCCGCCATCGTACGCGCGCTCACCGACGGAGAAGCGCGCGTGCGCGCCGCCGCCGCGCGCGCCGCGGGCCTGCTCGGCCTCCGCGGCGCGCTGCCCGCCCTCGCCGAGGCCCTTGAGGACACGTCGTGGGAAGTCCGCTACCGTTCGGCGGACGCCTTGTACGCCCTCGGCGCGGCGGGCGCGGCATTGCTCCGCGCGGCGGCGGCGGGCGAAACTCCCGGGGCCGAAATGTCGGCCGAATTGCTGGCCGAGAAAGAGGGGATCCCCGCATGACACAATGGGTCTCCGAACTCGCCACCTTCATGGAAGAGTATCGCCTCTACGTGATCATTCTTTCGTGGGCCATCGTGTCCGTCGGCCTCCTGCAGACGCTGACCTACCTCCTGCAACTGCCCACGGCCTGGTTCGAGCTGCGCAAGCATTCCCAAGCCGGCGACACCGAGACCGCTTGGCAAATGCTCACCGCCGAGAGTGTCGCGCCGCCGATTTCGCTGCTGGTGCCCGCCTACAACGAGGAAGCGGTCATCGTGCAAAGCGTGCGCTCCATGCTGACGCTCGAATACCCCGAAATCGAGGTGATCGTGGTCAACGACGGGTCGAAGGACGGCACGCTCAAGGCCATGATCGAGGGCTTCGGCCTCAGCCGCGTGGCGCGCGTCCACGAGCGCCGCGTCCCCCACGCCGAGGTGCGCGGCGTCTATGGCTCCCCGTTGTATCCGCGCCTCGTGCTCATCGACAAGGCCAATGGCGGCAAGGCGGACGCCATCAATGCCGGCATCAACTTCTCCCGTTGCCCCCTGTTCTGTGTGGGCGACGCCGACTCCCTGCTCGAGGCGCAGGCTTTGCTCAGCGCCGCGCGCCCGTTCATGGAGGACCCCGAGCGCGTGGTCGCCGTGGGCGGCACCATCCGCGTGGTCAACGGCTGCGAGGTCAAGGCCGGGCGCGTGACCAAGGTGGGGCTGCCGCGCCGCTTCCTGCCGCTGGTGCAGACCATGGAATATATCCGCGCCTACCTCATGGCGCGCCTTGCGCTCAGCCGCTGGGGGGCGCTCACCATCATCTCCGGCGCCTTCGGAATCTTCCGTCGCGATGTGGCGCTTGAGGTGGGGGGCTTTTCACACGGCACGGTGGGGGAGGACCTCGAGATCATCCTCAAGATGCACCGCCATTTGTCGGATCAAAAGCGCGATTTCACCATGCGTTTCGTGCCCGAGCCCGTGTGCTGGACCGAGGCGCCCGAGTCGCTCAAGATCCTCAAGAACCAGCGCACGCGCTGGGAACGCGGGGCGCTGGAGGGATTCTTCAAGCACCGGGACATGCTCTTCAACCCGAAGTACGGCAACATCGGCAAGGTGGCCTTCCCCTTGAGCCTGGTGACCGACGTGCTCGGGCCCATCGTCGAGGTCCTGGGATACCTGCTCATTCCGATCTTCTGGTTGCTCGGCATGCTCAGCCTGCCGTTCCTGTTGGCGTTCACCGCGCTCGTGTTCGTCATCGGGATCTTCATCAGCGCCTGCTCGCTCATTCTCGAGGAGATGGAGCTCAAGCGCGTTCCGCGCGCGCGGGATCTGCTTATCCTCATCGGCGTGGCCGTCATCGAGAATTTCGGCTATCGCCAGATCAACAACTGGTGGCGCGTGGTCGGCTGGTGGCAGTTCCTGCGCAAGAAGCAGGGGTGGGGAGAGATGAAGCGGAAGGGATTTTCGGTGGCGAAGGGGTAGGGGAGAAGAGAGGTAAGGGGTAAGGGGTAGAAGGCAACAGGTAATGTGGGTAACCGATCGCAGGAACAACCCCGTGTTTACCTCCTACCTCCTACCTCCTACCTCCTACCTCCTACCCCTTACCTCTCACCGCTTCGACCTCCTCCGCGTCCAAAAACCTCCACTCGCCTTCCGGCAAGTCTCCCAGCTCCAGCGGCCCGACGGCGGTACGCCTCAAGACTTCGACACGATTGCCTACCGCAGCGCCCATGCGTTTCACCTGGTGATAGCGTCCTTCGGTGATGACGAGATCGGCCTCGCGTTCCGACACGCGACGTACCGTCGCGGGCTCGGTGGGCTTGGGATCGTCGCGCAACACGACCCCGGTCTCCAGGCGCGCGACCTGATCGTCGGTGAGCGGGTGCTTGAGCGTCACGCGATAGGTCTTGGGGAGCTTGCGCCGCGGCGCGGTGACGGCGTGGTTGAACAGACCGTCGTCGGTGAGCAGAAGCAGCCCCGTGGTGTCGGCATCCAATCGCCCCACCGGCTGGAGTCCGCGTTTGAGGAACGGCTCGGGGAAGAACCCGAACACCGATTCGTGCGCCTTCGGGGTGCGGCTGCACTCCACACCTGCGGGCTTGTTCAGCGCGATGTACAGACCCGGAAGCACCGGCAACGCCAATCCGTTGTAACGGATCCACAGCCCCGCGGTGGCCAGCTCGGCCTCAGGATTGCTTTCCGCCGTCCACGCGAAATCTTCCGCTTCTACATCCGGGTCGTCAGGCTCGCGCGCCCATTCCACGGCGCCTGACCGAAGCATGGCAAGGCATTCCTTGCGCCCGCCGAATTCCTGCGAACGGAGAATGTCGAAGAGCGAAGCCGACTCCGGGAGAGCCTTCACGCCGTCCTCTCGAACACCACGAATGCCCGGTCGAGCGTGGTCTTCGGAATCCGGTAGCGCTCGTCGCGCAGCAGCTTGTAGCCCGGCGGCAGGGGCGCGGCCAGTTCCTCGTCCACGCCGGGACCTTTCATGAACATCGCGAGCCCGCCGATTTGCAGCGAGTGCTGCAGACGCGGCAGGGTCTTGCCGATGGGCTCGAAGGCGCGCGTGATGGCGCCGCGCACCGGCGTCTGAAACGACTTGGACGTGAATTTGTGTCCGAACACCGAAATCCCCTTGAGCCCCATCTCGCGAATCGTGTTGTTCAGGTAGTCCACGCGCACATTGCGCGGCTCGGAGAGGATCACCTCGGTGGAGGGCGACGCGAGCTTGATCATGATGCCGGGGAACCCCGCGCCCGTGCCGATGTCCACGAGCGGCGAGGGCCATTGCCCCTTCATCAGCTTGTGCAGGATGAGGCAGTCGGCGTAGTGGCGCTGCACGATGGTCTCGAAGCCGATGAGACGCGTGAGGTCGAGATCGTGGTTGTTGCGCCGCAGGATCTGGTGGTACTGCCACACCTTGTCGAGCGTCGCGGCGGGCATGGTGACGCCGTATCCCGCGAGCAACTCCTCCAGCCGCGTGCGCGAAGGCGGAGCGCTATGGCCCCACGACGACCCGGGCGCGGAGCGGCCCGGCGCGAACTTGCCGGAGCCCGGGCGGGGCGTGGTCGAACGGGGCATGGCCTTGGGGAGGTTCGGGCGCTCCTTGCGTTCCCAAGGTTTGGGGGGGCGGTTCTCCGCGTTCCAGACCCTGGAGGGTTTCGGTGCCGAACCGGGCGCTTTCGGCGCGGCGGGCCCTCTCCACGCGGGCTTTGGGTCGCGGCCCTGTGGTCGCGGAGGGTTGCCCGCCGCGCGGGGGGGCGTGTTCTTGCCGGGCTTGCGGGAACGCTTGTGCTGCATGGGGGGTAACGGTAGCATCTGTGCCCGGTGTCGGCGACGGACATGCGTCCGTCGTAAGGGCGAGCCGCGGCTCGCCCTTACGGGAGTTGTTGGGGG
>JAUMHO010039928.1:0-36345 GCA_032360965.1 Ulva armoricana
GTTAAGCGGATGTCGAAGGCCGCCAAGAAGTGACCAAGCGCGCCTACACAATCAAGGTGGCCGGCTTTGCACCGCTCACCATGATCATCATGGAAGGCGAAGAAAGCCCGGAGGATATCTGCCGGGCAATCTTTTGCGAGAGGTTGGAGTGGGTCCGTTAGGGCTTATTCTTAGCCTTAAAGTAGTTACCAGCCAGTACATCATAAACCGCCTGTACGGCCTTGATCTTTGACAGCCATGCAGGCGCACCAAACAAAGCAGCGACGTGAGGCATTACGGCCAGTATTACGCCGGCTCCGGTAAAGATAGTTTCAGGGTCAAGCGTCATGGGTATTTGCTCCTAAGCAATTCAAAGTGAGGCCCATCATAAAACTTTTCGTCGCGGTGGTCGCCGTCCATATTCCAGTCGCCACCCCATCGGACAGCAACGTCTAGCTCAATGGCAGCCGCCAGCATAGCCGCAGCGATGTTATGGCAGCGATCCCATGGCGTAGGCCTGCCAACTGGGTAAAGGTCGACAGCGTGGCCCGTTAGGTGCCTGCTGTTCATCGTCTTACTGACGCCCTTGGCGACGTACGCGCGCTGCGTTTCTACGCTGCGAACGCCTTCAATGACTCTGAAATCGTACTCTGTCAGCTCAAGTGCGCGCCTGACTACCTTTACCAGATCAGGGTGTACGCCTTTCAATCGCTCGATGCTTCGCGCGCTCAGTTTGAAATCAGTCATAGCCTGTAGCCTCGTGCCGTGAATTTTCATTCTAGCAAAATAAAACACTTGCGTACTGTGCAGGGTTTTTCTACACTGAGCACACACAAACGAAACGCAGACGGAGTAACAGAGAATGAAACGCACAGCAGAGATCGCCGCTTTCATACGTGCCAGCCTAGCCGACGGAACCACCCGCGAAGCACTTGAGGACGCACTAGTCTGCATGTGCCTGGCCAAGACTCACGCACAGGCTAGACGTGCAATAACTGTCGCAATCAAATAAACAAAACGCCACGGTTAGCCGTGGCATGACCGGAGTAACAGAAAATGACCCCCATGCAATCCGCCCAACTGGCATACGACAACCGCTCACCGGATGAATCACCAGAACCGCTCGAGATGGTAGAGGTAGCAAACTGGATTGAATCAGAGGCCGAGCGCCTGATGTCTGGTCACGACGTTAAGCTTGGCAATCGCGTTATCGTCAGTGCTTATCAGTTGTCCGATATGGTTGCCGATGAGGTCGTTAAACGCTTCCAGGCTGGCGATGACCAAGACGGCAACCTTGGCCAGCTTATTCTGGCCGCGCTTGACTATGAGCCTGCCAAGGCTGCCGGCATTGCGCTGGGGCTGTTCGGTTCTGAGGTTGACTGGTGCCGTGACGCTGCAATCGAGCTTCTAGAGCCGTTTGCTAAAGATATTCTGGATCAGATCATTGAGGATAATCGTGATGATTACTAACCTGCGATTGTGGTGGTCGTCAAAATCAAAGCACCGCCGCCAGAATTGGATGCTGCTAGCAATGGCGCTGTGTATGGTTGCAAGCGGATTCGTTGAGTCCGGTGTCTGGTGGCCGATACTGCTGTGTATCGCGCCTGGTTCTGTTTTGTTGTGGTTGGAGTTGACTAATGAATAAGTTTACGCCGGGGCCTTGGGTTAAAGGCAATGAAACATGGTGCGGGGATGGCGCTGGAGGAATTCTAGTTACTACAAAGTCAGGAGATTGTGTAGCTTTCTGTACATTATGGAGCGATAGAGGTGAACCGGAAAGAGCGCAAACCCGAGACTATGAAAACGCAAGCCTAATCGCCGCCGCGCCTGATTTGCTGGAGGCGCTTGAGGGCATGATTGCAAATTATGATGACGTGCTACCTGGAGAATCAAAAAAAGTAGATCAATCGCGCGTCGCAATCGCCCGCGCACGAGGTGAAGCATGACCACGCCGCCAATCCAAACGCTTACCGATGAGTTGCTGGGGGAGATTGAGGCTTGCGCAGCTAAGGCGACTCCCGGTCAATGGTGGATAGATAGCCACGGGCACACCATGATTGCACAGGAATCGCTTGACGTTATTTTCAGCATTCCTTTTGTTAAGGGCGCTGCTGTTCGTCATCCAGAAACTGGAAATCTTTCTCAATGGCGAAATGACTGGGATGCAAGCTATATCGCGCTGGCTAACCCTGCAAACGTAACCGCGCTTATCACCGAACTCCGCACCCTGCGCGCCGAAAACGCAGAGCTGCGCAAGGATGCTGGGCTGACTTTGAGCGATACTGAGTGCGCAGCCGTACAGCTACAAGAAGGCGTTACCGGGTGCGACATTGATTGCGGTTGCCCATATCAGAAAGCGCGTGACGCTAAGAAAGATTTGATTGATGCGCGCGAACAGCGAGACACCTTTGCAAGGCTGATTCAAGAAGCTGGCAAAACAATACACAGGCTGCAAGCAGAAATGCCGACAACCGTCAGGATCGCTAAATACCTAGACGCTATGCGCGCCAAGATCGACACCGCCATGGAGCAAGCGAAATGAGTAACGAAAAGATGCGGGAAGAGTTTGAGCGCGCCTATAGCGGCGAATACGGAACTCCAGTTTCTGTGATTAAAATGTTGCGCTCTGATCTAGGCTATCTTGACGGTTGCCAGCACGACCGACTCAATGCGACTTGGTGGGCCTGGCAAGCCTCCCGCACCGCTTTGTGTGTTGAGTTGCCTAACCGGTGCGCCCGGGAATGTCTCGATAGCTCAGAAAGCTTTGTGCATCTTACTTATGAGCTTGATGGCAATGATCCTGTGCCGCTTGTTCGGATACCTGACGTTATATCAGCCATCGAATCAACCGGAGTGCGAACATCAATCAAGGCACCGCTATAATGTTCGGCATCTTCGCGCAATACGGCAAAGGTCTGCCAGTGTACAGGGCCAAACGCAAAACGCGCGGAGAGGCGCACGAGCTGGCTCAGCGTATGCGGGCAAACGGGATTGACGCTAAGGTATTTGAGATTTACAAAATCATGGGAAACGCTACGAATGACACCGCACCAACTAGCCGGCCAAACAGCAAAGATGTTGGGGCTGCCAATTGAGCTCGCCAGAAACCGCACAGGAGATCGCCAAAAGGCATGGCTTAACGGTTATGCCCAAGCAATGCCACTGCAAGCACGAACGGATCGGAACAGGAGCCGTTTTTTACAACAGCCTAGGAATCCTTGAGTGCACCGTGTGCGGAGGATGGCAGCTGATACGCAAGCCAATCAAGTGAAAAAAGAAAGCCCGCACTAAGCGGGCTTTTTGTTACTCCTCTGAATCAGCCTCAACAAACGGCTGGCCATCGGCTGGAGGGTCTGCTGGCTCGAACCAATCCTGTTCCGGACATTCCCACAGCCAGTAAACAACACCGGCCTTGCTTGTGTGTTTGACCAGATAAAGCACGTCGCCGCAAATCGGACAGAATTTCATAGGTTATGCCTCATATTGTGCGCGGAGCGCGGCTAGATCAGTGGCGTATTTCGCTTTGCGCGCTGCGTACTGCGTACGGATGGTGGCTTTTTTAGCCTCTTCCGATGCGCCGTCAAACATTACCGCAAGAGAAAACGCGCGATTAAGCGAGTCGACATCTTTCTGGTATTCGGCGTTCGCTGCTGAAAGCGCATCGCTAAATGAGGTGAGAACAACCCCCCAGCCTGGAAAGCCCCACACTTGACGGGCGTCATCAGGAGCGCCTGGAACCTCTATGCCGCCGACTGGGCCGCCATCGCTCCAGCCACCAAGGTAGTTACCGCTTACATCTACAAAATATTTCATGGGCGAGCCCTCACAATCATGCGCCAGTTTGCGTTTGTAATGCCTGAACCTGCGCCAGTGGTCGCGTTATTAACGAGAAATACTGCCGCCTCTGAGCCGTACCTTACTTTTAGCTCGGTGGCGGTTGGGATTATCGATACGCCAGAACCGTCAACTAGGTTAGTCGATTGCTGGCCTAGAGCAATTGGCAGGACATCGTTAACGGAGTACCCAAGCTGAGCAGTCTTGCAAATAAGCTCGACAGAGATTTGAGTAGGGATGACCCCAAGGCCATGGGTTAAAGTAAGCGGGCCTCCAGACGTAATCGTCTGCTCTGGACTTGTGTATAAATCATTGCCGACAGTATAAAACATGACTTCGACGACATTGGCTGCGGTTGCTCGTATTACGCAAGTGTCGCCAGACTTGGTGATAATGTTTGCGCCAGACTGCGTAACAAGTGACGCACTATTGGTAAGAGTCAGCGATCCGGTGAAGCGAACGAAGTAACACTCGCCAATAGTTACGGTAAAACCTGTAATCGTAGTTGTGCCGGTGATATCGATGTGCCTAGTATTAGGAGCGGCAGTCGTCAAATCGACTGTTGCGGTTGATGCTACGTTTATGCGAGTGCTGTTCAGGTAGTCGATTGTTCGTTCAATATCCTGAATTTCAAACCAGTTATTTGCAGAATCAAAGATCATGTACACGCGGCCAAAAATCTCTCCGGCAGCCGGATCAATACCGCCTGGCCATTTAAGGCTGCGAACGCCAAGAGCTGAGAACGTAGCAGTTGATGGTCCTGTGTTGGCGTTCGCGGTAACGAACCCAAACTGTTGTCCATCCATGTAGGACGTAGGCGTGTTGGTGTTTGCCTTTGGCGACAGGATGTAGCTGTTCGCAATAGATCCGCCAGAGATATCGTCATTGAAGTAGAACGTGCCATCTACCACGGACGACTCCGACGCCAGAGGGAAACCGCCTGCTGTTGCGCCATCCTGTACAACAAGGGTGTCTTTGTCTGTATCAACAATGACTTCGCCTTGCGCGCCGGTAAATGCAGCAATTTGCGCAGTCGTACCGCGCCGGAGTTGTAATTGATCAGCCATTAGAGGATACCTAGATCAGTGGTGGACGTGTTTTGCGCGAGGTCAAAACGGCTTACGGGGATGTTTTCGATATCAAACGACGTTACGCCTACAGCGCCAAGGTCAATGCTTGGTTTTTCGGCGGTGTAGAACGCAGACCAGCTCGTGTTTGAATTGAACAAGTAGGCGTTAACGAAACGGTTCGAAAGGTTTACCGAAAGAGGAACGGCAATCTGCCGAACAATCGTCGATGGCCTAACACCGCCTATTAAGCTCGCGGCGTAGTATACCTGCGCTCCAAGGTTGTTTAGAACCTTGATCGAATACTCGCCATTAGTCTGCAACTGAACAGGAGATCCATTCAGCATTGGCACGCCGCCTGCGCCTGTTTGGATCGGCTGCGAGATCGTTACAGACCCGCCATCCTCCTGATAAGCCTTTACAGGTAGCTGATTTGAGGTAATCTGAGGATCAGTATCTGGCCGACCGATGTAGATAGACCCAAAAAACACGGGCCTACCCTTGGTCGGGTCAGGGTAGTAATGGAACGGTAAGGCGACTTCGTTCTCGTCTGCCATGTTTTCACCTTTTGGTTTTGGTTTGGTGGGTTATGATTTACGTCCTAGCGTGGCTCGGGTTCGCCTTTATTGTCTTCTTGCTGGCTAAGCCAGGTTAGCGCGCCATTTGATTGGATGGCTGCGCGCGTGGCGTCGTCCGCTTTATTGATCCATGCCTTGTATGGCTTTGACCGCGCAAGGTTTGCCTCAATAGCTTTAACCTGCGCCTGCTTGCCGTCAGACTTGGCGAATGCGTTAACGGCAGACTGAAACTGTTGGCTCGATAGCAGATCGTCGGCGGCCTTCATGATCGGCGTTTTTTCTTTGCTCATGATGCGAGCAACCACGCCAACGGTTCCAGCGCCAGGAAGCCCAACCGCAGAGCCAGCACCCTCAGCAACAGCAACCTGCTTACCTACCCCGTACAGCTTCGACAGCATGCCGCCTTCGTTTGCGAAGTTTTCCATCATGGCGTTAATGCGCCCGGTGGTGATTCGTTCCTTGCTGGCCTCACGCATGCCACGAGCAACGCGATAGATGTTCTCCAGCTCGCCGCGCGAACCTTTAGGCATGTTTGCATACAGTCGGCTCTTAGCCTGCTTGTTGCGCTGCAACCCTTCAAACCAATCGACAAAACCAGGTGCAGAAAGCTGCTTTTCCATACGACTGCCGGCGGTCAATGCGTCGTTAAGCGAGGTCATGACGACGCGCTGGCGCATATCTTTCGGGATGGCCTGCATTAGCTTGTCGAATTCTTTGTAGTTCCCAGCGCCAAGAGCCTTGATTGCGTTACCTGTTTTTGCTGTGATTGCGCCGGACAGATCCTTTCCAAGAACAGCGGCAAGGTTATCCTCGACAGCCTTGCGACTGGCAACCAACTGCTTGGCAGCGCTAAACATTTCGCCAGCACCTAGAGCATTTGCCGCTGCTTGTTGGTCGTCAGATAGTGCGCCATATAGACGCTTAAGCGATGCGCCCTCAGAGTCCTTGAATGGCCCGCGACCACGCATACCTTCGCCAACCTGTTTGCGGATAAGGTCAAGGCGCGCATAGGTTGGCTTTGTCGACGCAGCATTGAGCACTCGTCGCTCGATAGCGCTAAGGTACTCAAGACCGCCAAGCTCCTCAGCCTTTTGCTTTAGCGCGCCGACTGTACCGCTTGCGTCAACCTTTGATGTCGGCGGGATAGCCTTGGACACTTGCCCGTAAAGGTCGTCACTCTGCTTTGCCAGACCCTCAATAGTCGCCAGGCCCTGATTCTTAAAGTCAGCAGATAACGCAGCTTTGTCGATGTCGCCGCCGTACTTCTGGATAAGGTCATCAGCCTTCTGCGCAAGCATTGTTGCGGCTTGCTTTTGTTGTGCGTTTAGCTGCGAGCCTGGAATGCTTGCAAGCCCTTGCTCAATCTCACGATAAGCCTGGCTGCGCGAATACTGCGACGGGATCAGCTTGTCACGAATGCCAAGGCGCTCTGCCGCCTGCAAGATTGTCTCATCTGGCATAACCTCAGCGGCAAGGCGCTCCATGGTTGGAATCTGTTTCTTTCCGCTAGTAGTAGCTGTTTCCGTGATTGCCTTTGCGACACCTTCTGCGCTCTGCACTGGAGCGGCGCCCATTGTTCCCAGCGTCGGTTCTACTCGTGGCGCTGCGGGGGACTTGGACGGAAACGCAGCACGAACCATTGGCGCGACGTTCTTGGCGCCCTGGGTGATCGCGGCTATCTCGCCAGTCATAGGCCCAAGCGCAGCCAATGGTGCAAGCGCCTCACCTACAGCGCGAACTTGCTCGCCGCCAGCCTCTGTGCGCGGCGTATATGTCAGCGCGCCACTGGCCTCGGTTGCCATGCGCTCAATACGATCGGCTGCATCCTGGCTGCCTAGCTGTCCGGATCGCAGCTCGTCAATAAGCCCCTTGATCGTGCCGCCAGCCATGCCGACTGTGCCGCCAGTCATACCGGACGCGACAGACAGCGCAGCCTCGCCTGCACCTAGAAGCGACTCACCAATGCCGCGAGGTTCTGCTGGCTGCTGCGTTACGACTGGCTGGCCATCGGCGCCGATCATTGGCACGTCCTCTGAGCGCCCAGCCGGCCCAGCAGTCACAGGCGCGCCGCCGAACTTACTAGCCTTTACGACTGGAGCAGCAGGCTCAGCCATTACAGGAACACCACCAAATTTGCTCGCCATTGTTAGGGCTTCCTGTACTGCACGCCATCTTCAAGGTATACCGCGCCAGATGGCAGGGCGTTGAATTGCTCGATTGTGGTTACTTCTTGCGGAGAAGTGTCGCCACCACTAGCAGCCGGCGCCGCACCGCGCTCTTTCCACGCCCTAAGCATGCCGCGCTCATTGCCAGTGTCGGAAATGTACTCGGCCTTGAAGTTGTTGAAGTCGGCGTTGTATTGCTCAAGCTTCGAGACGCCTCGCAGCCATGATGCCCATTGCTCTTTTGAGGCGTTGTCAGAAGGCATTGGCTGCTTGGCCATTGCGACGTCTGGGTCGGAAGCGGCGCCAGGCGGAAGGTTAGCCATGACTTGCGATGCGCGCACCTGCTGTGCGCGCTTTTTAAGCTCGGTTACGGAGTCTTGATTTCCGGTAATGTCCTTAATAGTTTCGCCAACGGTTCCGCCGAATACGCCACCGCTAAGTTCGGAGCTTTCAATCTGGTCGGCTAGCGACAAGAACTCAGACGCATTGCGCTCAGCCTTTATTCCGTCATCAGTCGCAGTAGACAGACGCTTCTGCAGATGGCCTGAAAGCTCCTGGCCTTCCTTGCTAATAAACCCGCGTTCGCGACCAAACGCATCGGCGCCGGCAGGGTCGGTTTTCTTCAAGTCTTGGAAGTATTGGAAGTCCTGCATGCCGGCGGTTGGCTTACCGTTTGTGCCTGGCGCAGCGTTGCGCGCCGCTCGTGCGTTACGGCCAGCCTCTCCGCGCACGAACCGCGACTCCTCAGCCGCCAGCTTCTGCGCAGCCAATGCAGCAGCCTGCTCTGCTTTGCGCTCATCTCTGTAAACGCCGTAGCCTTTCGGGTCAATGCCGGCCCAGTAGCTCAGCACATCTCGCGCTTCTGCGTCAGGGTTGGCCTTGAAGTCTTCATAGGATGCGATGGTGTCGGACGGGTCGCGGCCCTGTGCTTGCAGTTCTTGAATGCGGCGCTCGTACAAAGCTGGACGGGCTGCGTTATCGGCCAGCGCAAACGACCGAGTGAACCCGAGCGCGTCACGGTTTTTCTGTTCGTCTTGAATACCGGTAGCGCCCTTTAGCATCTCGGTTACTTCGGGAAACTCAAGCGCAGTGCGCGCCATAACGTCAGGGTCTTTGCTTTCGAATGCCTGCACAGCTGCTTGTTGCACAGCTTGTTGGCGAGCCAAAGCCTTTTCTTCGGCTGCCTTCTGTTCCTGCATCGCCTGATTGCGCAAACGGTTTTCACTCAGGATGCTAGAGATACCGGCAAGCTGCTGAGGGATGTATTCAGCGCCCATGGTTGGATCTACAAAGAAAGGATTCGCAGCCATTAGACAAGCCCCAGCAGTTCGTAATTAACGGTCAAATATCCGTCGCGCTCAGACACCGCGTCAGGTCGATATTTTTGCACGTCTTGCGCAATAACGCCTTGAGAATCGCCGGACAAGCCAAGCGCCTTGGCTGCGTCATTCCACGTCCACGAATACCATTTGTGGCCGTTGCGCTCGCCAAGGTGCGTGATGTTTTGTTTCAGCGATACGTCTGAGAATCCGCCAAGATTCATTCCTGTTGCCCCGGCCTGCCCAAGCCCTAGGAACTGGCTAAAGTTCTGGTTCTGAGCTGCCTCATTAGCCTGCGCCTGCGCAGTGATGCCTTGCGCGTAGGTCTGGCCGACGCCCTGCGTCATGCCTGCGATGTTGTTGGCGTTAGATGGCAAGCTGCTCAGCCCTTGCAGCCCTTGCAGCTGGGTCTGATACGACTGGAGCAGCGCTTGCTGGTTGACGTTTGCAAGGTTCTCGCTTGCGGAGCCTGAGCGCAGGCCGCCAGTTGCTGAGGCGTTACGAAGTACGGCGTCCTCGCCAATACGCACGGCCTCGGTATAAAACGGGCTAGCCGTGGCGCGATCAAGAACAGATCCGCTCATCACCGCTTTACCGTCGGGGCCAATGGTCAGGCCATACTCACCACCAAGGCCTGTCAGGGCGCCCTCTCGCAGCGCTTGCGGGATCTTTTCGCGCTCCTTTAGATACGCCAAGGCCTGCTCCTGATAGCCGGCTTGAACGCCAGCCGCTTTCTTGGCAGCGTTACCTGCGGCGTTAGTATCACTAAGCCCGATAGCGTTGGTTACTTTGCTTAAGCCTTTGCTCACAGTCTGTACCTCACTAGAATTTCCGCATCATCTGCCAGCGCTAGCGGGCTAAAACCACATTTCTTGATCAGTCGCGTGACGCTTTCAACTGCTACACAAGCAAATATCATCTCGCACCACGGCATGACATAAAACGCCCAGTCGCAAAAGTCATTGATAGCTGAGCGGACAGAACGCAAGGCCTCCTTTCCAGCTGCAAAGTGCGCGCTTACTGCGCCGCCAACCTGCGTAAATGAAAAGAACACGCCGGACGGATGACGCACAACAAGATGATTCTCGTCACTCCACACGCCGCGCATGTCTTCGCACTCAAACGCCTGTCGAAACATCAGACCGCAACCCATCCTGTAGACGCGCCAACTACTGCGTTACAGTATAACGTACCAGCGCCTGAGTCGTAATACTGGC
This sequence comes from Ulva armoricana, assembly GCA_032360965.1. NCBI lineage: Eukaryota > Viridiplantae > Chlorophyta > Ulvophyceae > Ulvales > Ulvaceae > Ulva > Ulva armoricana. Next base: position 10,160 of record JAUMHO010039928.1, read on the forward strand.
GTGATGCGTTGGCGGTAACTGATCCTTCTGGCGATCCAGTGCCAACCTGCATGTATTCAATTGCACCAGCAAGCGTACGAAGGCTGTTAAGGACCGACGTATAATCGTTAACCAGCGCGTCAGGCCAGCCGGTTAGCGACTTGACCTCGCCATCGGTCAGAGCAAGTCCGATGTATTGATCAGAGAAACTAGCCAACTTCGATATACCCCCGGCCAAACGCCACGCGAGCAAGGGACACGCCACGCAACTTAAATCCTACCCAGTTGCGAACGTATCCAAGACGGTTAACGATGTAGCGCTTGTTACGATCTCCAGGCGAGCCGTAAGCCTCGGTGAACTCTTTCCCATAGGTTGCGCCGTCATAGGTTAGCGAGACAAACATGGTGGCATCATCTGATCCTGATTCGCCGGGTATCGTCTCGATATTCAGGCTATCAATCGACATATCTTCAAGGTACATGAACGGCGTATACAGAACCCATTCGCACATCTGGCCATACTGCGTTGTCACCAGCTCATCCAGAACGCCTAAGCGTAAGTCGATCTTGTCACCGTATACCCACTTACCAAGGCGGGGGTCAAAGATGCCGTTAATTCCGCGCCATGGATCGCCGCCAGTGCCGCGCTTCAAGATTGACCATGCGTTGTCGAGTCCAGCGCTTGACGCAATGGACTCGTTGAACAGTAGCGTTTCATTAGGCAGATGGACGTAAACGAACGAGCCTCCGTCCTGAATGCGTGACTCCATCGACATATTGACAAGCTGCTGCTCGGTGTACTTGCCCAAGATTTTGTCGATAGATCGCGTCGAGATTTGCTGAGCTGCACCAACGCCCAAGACATGGATTCCTAGCGCGCCCTCCTTGCGACTCCCGCAAAAGTACCAGTTTTGATTTAGCTCGCACTTTGCCTGCGTGGCCACAATACCAATCTTGATTGCTCGGCCCTGAATACGGCTAAATGCGAAGTTAGACGACGCGACGTTGGCGAAAAACTCGGTCGTGTACCGGTTGAACACGATCACCTTGTCGTCAGCCGTCTTTCCTACTCCAAGGGTCGGGTCTGGCGAGAATTCGGCCGTAGCGAAGTCAAGCGGATCAATCGCCATTTCGTCGGTTAGCTTGGTGTGGTACAGGTATTCGCCATCGGTAAGGAAGTAATAACCGTCAAGCCAAGTACCGTCGATTGGTGATTTAACGTCAGGGTCAGTCACCTGACGAAACCCATTAACAGGGTCATAAAGGTAGAAATTACCGTCAACGATAATTGCCTGAGTGTTGAACGAGTAAGGCATTGACGCTTGAGAATGGCCGGTAATGTTGCCAAATCGCTCGTTTGAGCCGTCCTCCTTAACTACGATGAACTGCGAATACGAAACGCGAAAATGCTGCTGCTGGCGCTCATTCCAGACACCGCCACGATCAGGACCGACGCCGGTGCCGTACTCAGTCAGCCCCGGATGCTGCTGCATGTATCCTGCCGCGCCAAACATAGGGCGAGCAATGGCGTACATGTTTTCAGGAAGCGCGTCTAGATAGTCCGTAGTCGGGCTAACCTTGTCGCCTTTGATCAGGTTGATTGGGACTTTCTGTGATGGCATGGCGTCTGCTCGCGTTGTTCGTGCCAGTATATCAAAAAGCCCGGAATCTAGTCCGGGCTTATCTTTATCAGGTTAGCGCCTGAAATACCAGTGAACTGGTTCTGATCCTGATTGTGCCAGTTATATCGCTAGCCAGCGCAATACCTATCTGATCTCCAGCTAGCGCGTTAAGTGTGCCAACTCCTGCAATATTCCCGATGTCGCCATTGTTTGGCATCTTTGCATGCACGGCGCGCGCAGACAGTATCGTATTTCCGCCCCTGAATATGCAAAACACAACGCCAACTGTTGCGTTGTTTGCCGAGTGCGAAACGTCGACATAGGCGTCAATCTTTAGCAGCGTGTCGCGCAAGACGGTGGCGAAACCAATGTTAGACGGCTCAAGCGAATATCCTGCGCTGAGCACTGACTCATATTTGTTAAGGACTGGTAAGTAACCATCAGGCGGGATCACTAGATTGCTACCAGTGCCAGTAACCGAAACAGTTGCAGGGATTACCGGATCAGTGACAGACATTTGCAGCACGCCAAAGATCTCTTCAGGAGGAACCACTGGCGGGATCGTTGCCGTGAATGTACCTGTCGCGCCGTCGACTTGCCCAATAATGTAGCCGTCTGAGCAGCGGATCTCTATAACTCCGCCAGCCCATCCGTCGCTATTGGTATCCGGCCCGTCCAGTGACGCAAATCGACATGCAGAAAAGTACCCAGGCTCCTGCACTTTGGCAATTGTGTCGTCTGTCTCATACACATACTTATTGAATATGCCCTGAGCCTGCAACACTGATCTTGCTATCTTTGCCTGTACAAACATAAACGCCACCTTCTACTGATTGCCAACCTGCACATACGGCGAAACCTGAAAGTTAAGCACCCTCACGTCAACGCGGCCAAGGCTTGTGGTGGCTGTGATCTTGACTTGCTGCCATATTCCAGCAGCTAGGTTAACCGGTGCGCTAAGTCGGTATGTGATCAGCGGCGAACCATTAACGCTAGATACAACCACTAGCCCAGTATCGCAAACAACCGAGTAACTGGTGATCGCCTCGTCTTTCTGCAAATACGCCTCAAACGATTCCGTGAAGTCGTTAGTTTCGCCCTGCATGATTTGCAGCGTCGACGGTGCATTAGGCGGCAACATGTCGTTTCCGTAGAACCGCGCCCAGCGTGCGTATATACGGTTTCCGCCGCCAACTGGCTGGCGGCTTGGGTATTGAACCTGGCGGATTCGGTCAGCAGCACAGCGGGCGGATGCGTTAGACATCGACTGCGCGGCCTGCATCAGCAGCGAGTCCGGAACGGTCTTGTTAAAATCTGCGATCAACCTAACTGCCAAGTTGCAGTTAATCATGTTCCAAAACTGCTGCGGAACACCAAGATCACTGTTTGGATCTGGATTCAGCTCGAAGTTATAGCCGACCTCAATACCCCTAGAGGCGAGTTCGGCCATCATGTTTTCAAGCTCATTTAATGCAAGCTCTAGATCCGACGGGTTGGGGTCGACCGTCAAGCCAGATATGCGCAGTTTCGAATAAGCGGCAGAGATTCGGTCAACCTTATACGCGTCGATCATGGTTAAGCCTCCAGAGCGGCGCGCAGTGTCTTGATGCGCTTAGTATCCCAGCCTTCGATGCCGGCAGCTTTAGCGGCTGCGCGCACCTCGTCAGCCTCGACAGTACCATCACCGTCAGTATCAAGCGACTTAGCGCCAGGCAAGTTAGGCGACCAACCTGCGCTCAAGTGCGCCTCATATTGGTCATATTCAACAAGTACAGCCTCGCACTCGATACTATCAACAATATAACCGGTGCCAGCGCGATAAAGATAAGAAGCCATGTGTTTCTCCAGATAAAAAACGGGGGCCGTAGCCCCCATTCTAAACCATCACGTTAGAACGTAACAGCAACGCCGCAGCGGGACGGATCTTTGATGGTAACGCCGTACCAAGTGAACAGACGATACCGGAGCGACATATCGTTCAGGTTGCCGTCATATACCATGTACATCGACTGACCATTTTTCATGGTTTCGTTGATGACCTGGAAGCCGTCAAACTGGCGGAACAGGTTGGCTGGAATGGTACCGCCCAGCACTTCGACTGCATCTTTATCGAAGAACAGGTTGGACTTCTTGCTGGCGTCGGTGTTTACGCGGTTTACGGTGGCGGTGTTGAGGATCTGGGTGTTGACGTTTGCATACGCCTTTTCCAGAGTGCTCAGGCCGGCATCGTTCACAGCGATAGGCTTCGGATACACGGTAATCGAGGTGCCGCTTGGCTTGGCCACGATGGTGAAGGTCATCGCAACGCCGGTATCCGACTTGTCAGCCAGGGCCAGAGCTTTGATGGTGGTGCCGCCGTTGGCAAAGGTCACCTTATCGCCGATGTTGTACGACGCAGAAGCAGTAACCGGGATGGTCGCAACGCGATAGTCCACGTTGGTCACGATACCAGTAGCGGTAACGCTGCCGGCTTCCGGCTTGAACGACTGGGTGGCGGTAACGGTAGTGGCCGGGTCAGCACCACCAACGAGGTTCGGCAGGAACGATGCGGTGAAGATGTCAAACTCGGCAATGTTCGCGCCGATTTGACCGGTGCGCCAGGTTTCATCCGGGCGACCTTGCAGGGTCTGGCGGCCAGCCAGATCGTTGGCAAACTTCAAGGTATCGCGGTCGTTCAGCATGAACGTGCGGCCAGTGTTCTTGCCTTGGCGTTCGTTCATCAGCGCCTGAGCTTCGGCAACGAAGTTATAACCGCTGGTGGCGTTGGAGCGGTAGAACATCGAACCTTGCAAAGCGATGGCGCTTGCGATGGCCTTGTTCAGCTCGGAAGCCTGTTGACGGCCAGACTCTACGCCGCGTTTTTTCCAGAACGACGTATCGCGCATGTTGTCTGCGCGCTGGCTAACAAAGTCGTTGCTTGGGGTACCGAGGACTGCCGGATAGGTTTCCTCGATAATGCCGGTTTCGAGACCGGTCAAGTCCCAGCCCGAGATAACCGGCGCGTGTTGCTGCACTGGGCGCCAGATGGCGTTAGCAGAGTTCTGCATGGTGGCGCCGTCAGGCTCCATGAAGCTCACTTTGTCGAGCAGCATGTCCTGTGCTTCGTACGTTTCCAGAGCGCTCTCGAAGAGAACTTCTGCGATCTTACCTGCGGTCAATGCGCCTAAAGCCATGATGAGTATCCTTTACCAAGTTTGAGTGTTTACGCCGGCTGCTTTGGCCTGACGCTTCAAGCTAAATGCCTCGCCCGCTTTACCTGCTTTGTGCGCGTCCTGATACTTCCTGTGAAGCGCTCGCCCGGTTTCGGTTGTGGCCGCATCACCCTTTACCTGTGTTGCAGGTGGCGGGGCGCTGCTTTTGCGTTTTGCTGGAGCGGTTAGCTCAGCTTTTAGCGTGCCGAGGTACATGGACGCCTTGATACCGCTCGGGTCGCTTGCCAGCAGCGTTTTAAGCTCTGCCAATCGCGCGCCGTTGATGCCAAGGTTGTACATAACCCGCTCGGAACCTTCGCCAATTGCCGAGATCAGCGAATCGGTTACCGCATCACCGCCATTAGGGAATAACCCTTCGATGGCGCTGCGTACGCGATAGTCCGCCGACTGATACAGCTCTGGCTCAATCCCGCTTGTAGCCGCTAGCTTTGCTGCCCGCTCGTAATGCTGATCAACTGCCTGTTCGATTGCTTGCTTCTGTTCTAGCTGCCTGCGTTGCTGCTCGTACTGCGTGCGGCTGGCCTGCTGCTGTGCAGCCGTGGAGCCTAGCTTCCAATCGATCAGGGCTTCGGCGTAAGCCTCGTCCGGGTCGTCTTGGTCGTAGAACTGCTCACGGGTTGGCCGTGCCGTTGTCTGCGGTACTTGCGGCTTGCTAAGCGCTTCGATCTTCGCGCGCATTTCGTCAAGTTCGGTCTGATGTTTTGCCTCTAGCTTGGCGCGCAGTTTCGCTTTAGCTGCGCCAATATCGCTGTCGGTAAACTTCTTATCAGCACCTTGCGACTCTGGCTCGTCGCCTTTCATCCAGTCTTCGGCTTCTGCCGTTGCGCCTTCTGCATCTTGGTCTAGATCCGCATCTTGACCGCCTGCATCTTGCTCGTCGGTCGCCGCCTCGTTTAGCTCCTCGACTTCATCTTGCGGAGATGCTGCCAATTCTGCCTCGCGTGCTGCGTTTTCTGCCTTTAACTGCGCCAAATCTGCCATGTATTACTCGCTTGGTAACGATTGCCCTGTGATGTCCCGCAGGTAGGATCGCGTTTAACCTGTTCGCCTCAGTGACTTTCATTATCGTTACTTTATAACGTAACGTCAAACACCCAAGAAAAACCGCCCGAAGGCGGCTATTCAGTTACATCTGTGAAGCGCTAGACCTAAACGCATTACCTAGCTTCTGCGCGTTGTCCATCTGCTGCCCGGTCATCTTGACCTTTGTGTACTCGATATCGGCGCCAACCCTGGCCGCGTCAACCTCGACAGCGGCTCGGTCAGTCTGCGCGCGGTACTGGTCAATAATCAGCTTGTCCGCAGCGTTCTGAGCGCTAGCCTGGTCTTTCATAGCTTCACGCCGAGCATTCGTCTGTGCGGCTTTGGCTTTCTTCATCTCGGCTTGTGCCAGCAGCATGTTGGCGTCTGGCTGTGCCGGCTGATTCTGCGCCTGCTCGACCATTGCAATCTCTTCGTCGGTTTCAGGCTCTGCGCCCCCGGACAGTATCAACTGTTTGCGCGCATACTTGCGAATGTCATCCATTGCCACGCCGTCAACCATGGAAAGCTGCTTAAGTACCAACATCTTAGTCATAGTCGGATCAATAGCGGCCATCGACTCAGCCATGCTGCCGAGCTGCTCAATGGTCTGCTCTTTCTTGCTGGCGTAGCTTGGGCCGATATCGGCGTACACGTCGTATTCGGTATTCGTCAGGTCGTTAAGCGTTACCAGTTCGCCGGTCTGCTTGTCTTGGATCGCCTGCATGACGCTGGCTTTCTTGGTTGTACCGTCTGGCAGCGTCAACGTGACTTCGCGCGGCGCGTCGTAGACTTCCACGGCCATACTGGCGTAGATCTCTGCATCACGGCGCTTGGCGTGCTTGAGGTTCTGCTGGTAGACAATCGACTGCTGATCGAGGCGATTGGTAAGCGCCATAACAGCTTTGCCAGACAAGTCTGGATCTGCGATATCTTGCGGCAATCCTGGGTTAGCAACGTCCTCGACAGCCTGGCGAGCAAGGTCAATCGACGCCATCAGCGCTTGGGGGATCGCCTGTTCTGGCATGACGGCAATCGGACCGATAGGCAACTGCGTACCGTCAGCGCTGGTACGGTTCTGCAAGAGATACGGGAAGTTCGAGTCCGCCCCGTTTTCCTCATACATGAACTCGAAGCCCTGAACCTGCTCAGGCGTAAAGATCGGCTTAGGTCGCGGGCTACGGCTAACGATGTCTGCCAGATAGCTCATCTGAAAGTTACGCAGGCGTTGCGGGTCTTTGGCTAGACGGGTGATACCCTCATAGACTTCCTGTCCTTCGACGAATGCGCGCTCGCCATAGGTCGGAACAACCGGGATATTCTCACCAGCAATTACTTCGCCTTGACGCTCGTCGTCGTCGCCAAACTCTCCGTTAAGGATCGCCTCACCCGATGCAATGTACTTGCGGACCTCCCAGCGCTCGATATCGCGCTCAGATTCAACGACGTAACCTTCGTCGATTAGCTCGTCCATAACGTCGACTAGATCACTTGATCGCAGCATTAGCGGCTGGCCAAGAGGATCGGTCATGGTTACTACTTTGTCCTTAACCTTTTTCTTGTGGTAGAACACGGCAACATAGACAAGATCATTTCCAGAGCCTACCCACGGGAACGCATACGACTGCTCCGGCTGCGCAAATGACGACGCGCAATACTCTTTCTCTTCGCCGGTAAGCTCCTCGACAAGCTCCTCATACCCTTCCGGCGTGTACGCCTCAAGGATAGACACATACATCGCATCCGACTTGTCCAAGCGCTTTGCGTTCGGATCCCAGAAACAGTTGTTGTTGGCCTCATATACCGGGCGACGGCGGATAACTTGATTCTGATTGCCGGCGCGGTTGCTTTCATACTCGGTGTACAGTTCCCACGCGCCGACACCGCAGACAACGGCCTCGCCAACGGCGTTATCGTAGGCTTCAAGCGACGTATTAGCGCGGTCATCAGTCAGGTATAGGCCGTCGATGATATCGGCGCCATCCTCACGCGAGCCGCTCTTAGGCTGGAAGTTAACTTGAACTGGATTAGAGCGAAGGTCGCCGATAATTTGCCGGCCGGCTTTTCGCAAAAGGTCAAATTGTCCACGATAGGCTAGCGTTGATTCGCCAAGCGTAGTGGAGTCCCACTGGGTTACATGATAAAAAATCATGTCGTCAGCAGCTTTCAGGCGCGTATCCTGGCCATAGTTGTATGCCTTATCGTGCAGGCGCTTAAGCTTTTTTAGATTCATCTTTACCTGCCCATTGGCCGTATTGGTCGCGGGATATGCGCTACTACGGCGCCTGCTGAAATATCTTTTCTTTGCTTAGCATAGCGTCGCATCATGTATGCGTAACGTGTGGCTGCTAGTAAGTCGTCGTTAACCTTGACAATGTTACCATTTTCGTCACGGTGATAATTAAGCTTTTCCTCGAACCAGTCAGTTAGGTGCGAGAACACCTTAAGACGTCCTGTCGTCATGCGCTCATAAAGTTCAACAAGGCCAATCTCCACGCCATTACCGCCAGCCTGCCAGGTTGCATGCTCTGGCATCATTGACCAGCCGGCATCAACGTAGGCTTTCTTCTGCTGGTCGCCGCTGCCTTTCTCGGCCTGCAATCCGTCATGCGGCCATGCGGTTGGAACGCTAGCCGCCCACTGTTTGATCGCGCCCCATACGGTAGTAGGCGTGACGCGAGACTTCTTCCAGGCTTGCGCGACGTACAGGATGTCTGAGTCGCGGTCGTGCCATAGCTGAACATGTGCCTGCGGGTGATCCCACCCGAAGTCCATGCCGTTGACCACGAACCAATGCTGGGGGCATTCGAACGCCTGACACTTAATGTCTTCGTCAGCAAAGTCAAAGATCAGGCCGGCGCCCAGCAATGGAAGACCCTTAGTACGCATGTCGCGCTGCCATTCAGGATACGACGCCAGCAAGTCGCGCTTTGTTGATTCGCTCAAGTGCTTGGCGTCATCCCACGTCGCGCGCTGCATGCACTGGCCGCCCGCTGGCTTGTCCATAAACTGCACGACAAGCTCGGTGCGCCCGTTTTCAGGGGTGAACGTCAGGATGCCGCGACCGCCACGCCCCCTATCACCAGTAGCGGTACGTGTCAAAACCTGCGGATAGATCGCCTTGTCGCGCGGCTCTTCGTCGATGTGATACCAGTCAACGGAGTCACCCATGATTGCGTGCTGGCCCTGCGAATAGGACCAGAATTGCACGGTCGAGTATTCTCCAGTCGAATGCTTTACACGGACCTCACGCATTGCGCCGCTGGTGCCGGTGGCAGATTTGTGGTCAACGATGCGATCGGCGGGAATTAGCCCGCCTAGCCATTTGCCACCTTCAAGCCTGCCGAACAGCGGCGTTTGCAGCAGGTCGCGGGTTTTCTCCATCGAGAATCCGAGCAGCCAGCACATTGGTGGCGCGTCGAACTTGTGACCCTGCCAGTCTGGCGGATAGTCGCCGAGTAGGTGTATTGCGTCGATGGTGAGGCCGGTTCTCGTCTTGCCTACGCGGTTTGCCGCCATGAGCATGCACGACGAATGATCGGCGGTAGACGCTACGAACTTGCGCTGCCACTCATACAGGCTTTCGAACTGCAGCGCAGCCAAGCGCGTGGCCTGGCGCTTTTTCTTCTCTTCAAGGAGAAGCAGCAACTCAAACTTCTGCTCTTTGGAGGGCTGCAATTCGGCGATCAATGTCTTCTTCCGTCAGGTCATCGAATTTAATGGAGCCGCTGTGTTCAACAAGCTGTTTATCAAGACCATACAGCTTGGCTTTACCCATGGTTGCCGATACTGCGGCACCACACTGTGGATTCTCTGCACCTAGCGCGGCTTTGCGAGCCTCTTCCAGCTCTTCCGTTAACGATTCAACAGTTACCATAAACTTCTCCCGCATTTCTGCGCGTACTTCCTCGGCATACTCCTGCATGGATGGAGACGCCCACAAACGAGACGCCATCGCAATCAGCGCTTTACGCTCAGCCTTACTACCAAAAATCTCTTGGTAGTGATCGGCTTTGGTCTTGTCCTTGTGCATGTCGAGAATCACCGAGCGAATAAACGCACAGTTCTTCTCGGTTCTGCCTAAGTTTCCGTAGCGGTGGCGGCTCATTATGCGCGGCCGGCTGCACTCACATTGAAGTTAGGCGAACCACCGGTTGCGAGAATAACAATTCCGCCAGCAGGTACCGCACCAACAATAAATGTTGATGGCAGTGCAGTCACAAGACCGCCTGTAAATGGAACGAACGTGCCGGCATCATTGAGCATACCAACCTCTAAAGAGGTCGGTAACGTAGACCCTGAAAACGCAAGGCCGCACGATGTCGGCTGGTATTCCAGGAACTCAAACCCCGGCTTTGTGCTGTCGTAACTTCCAACTGCTGTAATGTTTGGCATGCTATATCCTCAAATCGTTAGCGCAATAATATACTTATTTGCAATCGCTGTCGTTCAACTCGTCGCCGTGCCACTTACCCTCTAGGCAATGCCTGACCTCATGCTTAAGGCACTTCGGGTATTCACGCAGCGCGATAAAACAGGTATCGCCAGTCCAAGCGGATCGTCCAAGCGTAGGAAGCTGCTTAATCTCGACAACGGTCAGCTTTACCGTCTTACGTTCAATGGTGTACGTCTGCGGCGCTGCGCAGCCAGTAAGCGCCAGGCACAGCAATAGACGAATCATCCCCACACCCTCCAAGGCGTTACCGGGTTCGACTGTGTGACGCTTGCAGGCCAGTCGATTGGCTTCTTTGATCGCACGTTGAAGTGCCAGCCCGGTACGTCTGGCCAGGTCCCGATAACGTCAACACTAGCGCGCTCGGGAATCTCCGGCATATCGGCTTCGGTCGGGACGCTCAGGTAATAGTCAATCATGCGCTGGCCTGCTGTACGTCGATTACGCTCGGGTAGTATTCTAGGGAGGCGATGGTGCCGTTTAGCCATTCGGTATTGAGGCCATTTGATACGCCTATTGAAAGCCGGGTTGCAATGGGCGCGTCGGCATCTTGTATGCCTGATGAAACGCCATTACGCGCAAACCCAGCCTTCCCAGCGCCATAGGAAATTGCGGCCTTTTCGGACCCTGTAGATACGCTAGTTCCGGCAGTCATCGCAGCTTGAGCGCCACCAAAACTCCGCAGGCCAATCGGATAACCAAGAGCTGCCGCCCCGCGCTTTGCTCTAAGCGCAATTGCCCCTGAAGTGGTGTTGTTCAGCGATGCAGCCATCGCTGTTGCTGCTGATCCAGACGCAAACCTAACAACAATCGTACCCACTGTCGCGTTATACCAAGGCGACAACGTGTTAACTGCGGCAGAGTCAGCGGCGCGGGTTACTTGCGCTGTAGTGGTCGGAATGTAGCTGGTGTTAGACGCCCCAGCCTCAAGCTGAGCAAACGTTACAGAGCCAGTAACCGTAAGCGTCAACGTGCCAGCAGTCGGCGTAAACGTCAGCGTCGACAGCGAGGGATATGCGCCTGTGCCCGTTTTAGATCCGGTCGCCACGCCGCTAAGCGTAACCGTGCCTGTGCCGTAAAAGCTAAGCGTATGCGCCACAGCTGTGACGGTTACGTTTTGAGTAGCCAGCACAGCAGATTGCAGCAACAGGTTTGTGCGCTGCTCTTCAATCAGAAGCCCAAGCGGCTGCAATGTCACAGGGTCATAGGTAAGCCGAGGAACGTCATTGCCGACCCACTCAAGCTGACCAGCCGGATTGACTCGACCGCCACCGCTAGCCCTTGAGAACGTGATCAGGTTGGAAAAGGTACGATCAGACGGCACTGAGCCGATAGCGCCCATGCTGTAGGCGTTGCGCGCGAAGTCCAGCATTAGCGAAGGCGCACCAAACGGCGACAGGATCGAGCTTTCAATGCTTGGGAATATGGACGGCTGAATCGTTGGGATAATTGAGGTCATGTTAGCCGCCGAAGAGTTTTGACCATGGTATGTTTGTTCCTGCAACCGCACTGACAGCGCCGATCATGGTAGCGAGCTGATTTCGGTGCATGGACTTCGCAATATCAAGAAACGGCTCATTGCCGGCATTCAGAAGGCGGATATCGGTAACTTCAAGTTTGATCTCTTTTACCTGGCTTTGCAGCTCGTCATGGTCTTTCTGCGTGTGCCGTAACTCGATAACAAGCTCGCGTACTTCTCCGCATAAGTCCGATATCTTAGAGATGCTTTCGGTGTGCATCGCCTTTATCGTCCGAAACTCGTCTCGCAGCAAGTCGTTCTCTGTCATGTCTAGAAATCCTGTGTCCGTCCCTAATGTGCAGCGCAATCATTAGCGACAGGACGATTAAGGCTAAGAGTATAAGCGCTTTAAGGCCCACCAACTGCGCCACTCCTTAGCCAATATTAGGGCGATCCACGCGGTTAGGCACGCGTCAACGTAGACCATATTAGATAGGAGTGTATCAAGGTTTGCGAGTTGCTCAAAGGCCAGCAGGATTGACACTACAGCGGAACACAGCAGAACAATCCGGCCGCTATACATGCCGATCAGCGCATCGACCAGCGCCAGCAGCGAAAAACCGATTGCTAGGTATGTGCTGTCGTACAGGCCAGAGCTAAGCATCACCAGATTGCCAACCAAGAATGCGCAGTAATGCAGGCAGATATCCTTTGCCACCACGAATGAAAGCAGGATACCCGCAACGCACCACCACGCCTCGAAAGTCACGACGTTAGCGCCCGTAGAAGCCGAGGCCGTCTTTCTTGGTCGACTTTGGCTTAGGAAACATCTCGGCCTTTTTCTTGGCTGGTTTCTTTGCTGCGGGTTTCTTGGTGCTGGCCATGGTGTAGTCCTTGCGGGTTAGGGATGGTTAATGATAGTCGCAGCGATAGAAATAAAAAACCCCGCTCAGGTTTTAATCTGGCGGGGCTTTGCCGGTCGAGCGCGCTGGCATACGCAGAAAGGGAGTAAAGGCCCCGCTCTAGGTCAAATCAGTTGGGCCGCTATCTGCGCGAGTGTGCCAGCGCAGAAGACTGGAGTCAGTCGTTCGCAAAGCTTGCAACCGTTGCGCCTTTGACCTCAGGCGGCACATTCAAGCGCTAGGGTGTGTTAGCTGAGTTTATCTGTGATTGTTGGTGCGTGCAAGCTAGGCCCGCCTAGTGACGGGCTGTTGGCTGGTTAGGCGGATGGGCGGGAGTGCCAGCGCATGTAAGAAAGTTCAGGCCAGTTATCCCCAATACAAGCTGGACGGTAGAATTCGTAATCATGATCCTCGAGATTGCAGATCTGGAAAATACCAGGCTCACATTCTGAGCCCGAAAGCACTTCTACAGTCCCCAACCTTCCAATTCCGCCAATCGCTCATATCCTCGACCGGCTTAGAGTAAAACTCGCCGCCAGCCCCCATAATCGCTTTGGCCACGCTAGCGTTATCAGCTTTTACTGGCCCAATCAACGCAAACCCCTCGCTAGCCAGTTTCTGCACGAGTTCGGCGCGCTCTGCTGCCAGCGCCTGAGCTGTGGCGTCGATTTCAGTGATTCGGTCGCGCCATTGTAGCGGGCCGTCGACCTCTGTCGGCTTAAACGGAGCAAGGCTCAACGCCTCGGCGATTGCTTTGTGTTGCTGCTCGGACTGCTTGTGCAGGCGGTAGGCCATGATGTCGGCAGACACATTGTCTTTTTTCCAAAACTCAGTGTTAGCGGTCCAACCGTAATCATGAACAGACTCATACCACTCTAGCGCCGGAGCACCATAAACAACATCGCCATTCCGATAACGAACATCAACCATCACGCCAGCCTCTACCGGACACTTCCCGCCACGATGCCGAATCCAGCCATCTTTATCTGCCTTGCTCATTTCTACCACTCCAATCTGATTGTTGAGCGCGCAGTGTAAACCTAGATTGTGCGCGCGTATAGGGTTATTTGGCCATGATTGACGAAGGCTGAACAACGGTCAAATTGCACAGACATTTGTCAATCTGCCTGTCACAAGTGCGGCACCTGATTATGTAAGACTCCGTTCCTACTGCATACGCCACGTCAAGCATTGCCTTTAGACGCAATGACTTCTCGTCCAGTTTGTAATGCTCGCCAGTATTTCCGTTTTGGCCAATCGCCTGCATGCGCGGGCTGTCGTCGTCTATGGCGCTGGCGGGCTCAAAAGCCGGCCCATATTGATCCGACACTTCACGCCAGAATATGTTTTCCTCGGGGTCGTCGATGTCTACGTCTTCTGGGTCTATCATGTTCTGCTGGCCGAACTTACCAGGCGATGCCGACAACGCCTCAAGCCGCTTAACCTCAGCCTGCGCATAGAACAAGACCTTGCGCGCATCACGCAGCTCGTCGCTGTGGCTGGCGCGGCCTTTGCGGTAGATGGCGCGGAAGATCTCGCCGTCTTGCGCATTTAGATTTCTATGACTGATCAAGTCCTGAAGCTGAGTAGCGCCCGCTGGCAGTTCGTAGTAGTCGGCAGTGCTGCCGTCGCTGGTGGTCATAGGAAGGTGCCCGCCATGAATGCACTGAAACACGAGCTGAAAAAATTCAGCATGCTAATAGCATTGATTCCAACAGATCTTGCATGAAGGTAACCAACAACCATGGTTATCAAAGAGGAAACCAGAAGTAAGTAAATCATTCCCCGCACTCCCTAGCCCGCTTGCGCTTGTCGGCTTCGATCTGCTTAGTTTTCTCTGGATTGCAGATCTGGAAAGCGCGCGACTTGCTGATTCCGAACGCAAGCGCGATCTTGTCGAAGCTATCACCGGAAGTGCGAGCCGCACGAATAGCCTCGTTCCGCTCAGTACAAGCAAGACCGCGCCCGCCTTTGTTTTTCTGGTTCATCTGGCTACTCCTCTATGTGTTTGCGCAGTGTATCACGTTGCCGCTGCTTGCTGCACTTTTCATGCACCCTAATCGAACGCTGCTTACCGCAGATATCGCACTTCGGATTCGTATCAAACTGTCGACGCGCTATCGGTGTGCGCATAAATCAACCGCCTTCTTGAATGTGCGCAGGTCAGAGCCTACGCCGTGGGTTACTAGGATCTTGGGGCAGTCGTGCCTGGCTTGCTCGCGTACTGCTGTGGTGGCGACGATTGGCGCGACCAAGACCCATGCTAGCCAGGTAGTCAGCATGGCGATCCACCACTGAGCGATCAGTTTAGGCATGCGTCCTGATCCATCGTCAGCCGTGCAATAGCTCGCGCTAGGTTCTTACGTTCAACACCAAGCCCCTTGGAGATGTTGCGCCACGAACAACCTTCGCAGCGCAGCTCATAGGCCAGCGCTAGCAGATCCATTGGTATTTTCATCGCGTATTCTTCCACGCCCGCCCAACGCAAATATTCCTGACCATGTGTATGGTCGGCTTCTTCTCAAACAGATAGTAGATATCCGTTGGCGCGTATCCATTCTCGTGCAGCAGCTTAATCATTGCGGCACCTACCCTAGTCGTCTTCGCCTGGCTGTGTTTCTCGCCTTGCTTGACTCCTTTGAGTTTGAGCGCCCGCATCTTCTTGTAGATCGATGAGTTGGTGCGGTTAAGGTCAGCAGCAATCTGCGTCACCAGCGCGATCCCGGCCCACTTGCGTAGGTGAGCCTCTTCGGTTGTTGTCCATGGTTTCGCGGTCATTCTGGCTCCTTGGTGATGTTGGATAGGGCGGCGTCGATGCCTAATCCGAGCGTAAATGATCCGTCCATTCCTTCGCTAAAAGCATAGGCGACATAGCTCCTGGCCTTCTGCAGCAGCGCCGCCAGTTGGTCGCGCTGGTGTCGCAACTCGTTTACGTCATCCTGCGCAGCGTCAACAACTTCTTGAGCTGCATGCTGGTCTATCCAGTTGCCAATCCCTTCAACCTTTAGCACTCGGCTTCCGTCAGGCGAATGGACGAACCCATGGCGCGGTATCGCGCACAGCTTGTCCCAGTAGTCGTACCCTTCGCGGGTTTTTATGTTTCGCATCATCGCCACCTATTCGCTTTGTTGGCCTTGCGCTGGCCTTTGCCTTTCTTTACGCCAATGTGACGGATGCGTATGCCGTCAAGCTCCGGCGCGCGTATTTGCCTGACTACAACATCGGCAAGCTCGGCCATGCCTTTGCTGCCGTGGTCAACATGGCCAATCGTTCCGACGTTCACTACCACGTGGCCTTCGCGCTCAACTCTGCCGCGTATGCGCTCGAAAAGACGCGGGTCATTGGCGCCCAAGATGCAGATAGTCAGCGGCTCGCACATGGCTTGGCCTCCTGATAAAGCTCTGCAGATAGCTTTGCGGCAAGTCCAACCGGCCACCAGTAAAGCGCGCACTGATAGTGGCGAACCTGCTTCTCGCGCATCACCAGACCCTTCCGCTCAAGAGCCTTGAAGGTTGAAAGAATAGAACCCGCCTCGATCCCAAGTGCACGGCCAGTCTGAAAGGTCAGGCTGCCATTTCCGTACACGCAGGCCTCATCACCGAGTGACAGCTTGCGCACATTGCCCTGATACAGGTGGTTGCAGGACTCCTTGTATTGCACAAAATTGTGCCGACAGATCGTTTCCAGCGCGCCAATTACTTTTTGTTGTCGCTCGGTAAGGGTCGTCACTTGCTCATTGACATGACCATAGTCCGGCAGCTCTACCTCAAAGCGGTCTTTGGCTACGTCAAGGCCGCCGATAACTGCGCCCGGAAATGCCGCAGGGGCGGCGGCGAGCATGGATTCAATCACCTTCGCAGCGCGTTCTGCGTAATCAACTATCGAAACATCGCAGCCAGTGTCTCTACCTTCTTCATCCTCAAAGTACACTTCAATGTCATCGCCGGTTATGTCGTCTGCGTCCGTGCTGCCAATTTCACGCAGCACAAACATGCATTGCTCAGCCTCACTACGCAAAGCATCCGCCACCCACTGCTGCTCGGCGCTTACCACTGGGGCGGCTGCCAGATGGCGAACAAATGCGGAATAAAACAGCTCGTCCGCTTCCAGCCATTCAGTGTTGTCTTCGCCTGGCCAAAGTTCATCAGCCGCAAGCATGGCGGCTCGCTTGATTGTGCCAATGTCCGTCGCCACCGGCTTCTGCGCTTTGATGGCGCCTTCCGGGTTGTAAAAATCGGCTCCGTTGCAGTTATCCACTGCCCACTTAACAAACTCAGCGCTGTAAATCGCCACGCCTTTCTTTTCAGCGTGGTAGAAAATAACTCCGCTGGCTTCGTCTAGGTTTATGTGCCCTGGCGAGCTTACCGGCATGTTAGATACGACGCACGTTAGCTTCCTGGTTTTGAGGGCGGCAAGCTCGGCGCGTAGACGCTCAATGACGTCGATAGCATCCGGCAGACACTCTTCTAGCTCAGCAATTCGCGCATCCCGCTTAACGATCTCTCCTTCTAGGCAGGAGATCAGTTGTTCTGATTTGCTCATTCTTCCAACTCCATTAGTTAACCAGCCTGTGCAGTGTATCGCCTTGGCTGGTGCGTGTATAGGGTTATTTGAATATATGCGCCGCGCAGTAACCGGAAGAGTAAAGGCTTGTGTAAATAACCCAATATTTCCAAGTCGCCACATCAAGCCCAACTGACCCAAGAAGCGCGCCGCCAATTGCGCTGGCCGCCAAAAATGTGACGTATTTCATTTGACCTTGATCCCGAGGTTTGTGGATTCGATGGCGTCAACTGCTTCTCCGCGCATGTCATTCCATCCGCCTTGATAGCACGCATAGTTATGAACATCGTCAAACGCTGGCGGCAGCTTAATCAAAGCCAAAACTAACGCTGCATTAAAACCAAGCCATGCACCATGAGTCAGGTCGTCGAAGTACTCGCCATCTTTGCGCAGATCTAGGTTTCCGTGCTCGCGCTTCGTCCACGCCTCAAAAGCCGCCCGCCTGGCCTGCTGGATTTTGTCGGTCATTTTATGCTCCATCTGGCATCTAGCCAGGTTTTCTGTTCGCCTGCGCATTGATAGGTATCCGCATAAACCGGCATAGAGCAAGCCTGGCCGCAATAATGCCGCTCTTGCGTCATAACGCTAGCTATCAACTCGCAGCCGTCCCAAGGATTTTTAGGGGCCTTATATGGCTGGACCGCCGCATATATCATCCAGGCCGCACCAGCAATAATGACAAATGATAAAAACCCAGAAACCATATCGGTTATATCAATCGGATCACTCATCACATCGCACTCCCGATAGCTGCTGCGGCGCGGACGATGGCGCGGCGGGTGGCTGCAAAGTCATCTTGCTGCGTACTCCAAATCTCATATGCTTCGCCGCCGCCTGGGCAAAAGGCGCCAAACTCATCTTTGTTGTAGGTGCCAGGGGTAATCTGCATCTGCATCTTCACAGCCAACCGCAGCGCGTCACCGTCGTCGGTTAGTGGGTTCCAGCGGGATAGAACGCCATCGAAGTAAGCGTCATTCCCGCGCCAGCTATTTGGAATCTCTCCGCAAGCAATCGCCGCCATCTCCAGCAATTCACGGTCGCTAGCCGGCCCGCCGTTGTCTTTGTTGGTCATTCTTCAATCCTCCAAATACGTCAACAACATTGCCCTATCTCGCCGCCTCAGTTTCGCGGCTTGGGTGTAGTGTAACTGGTGTTGTTGGGATTGTGTAGGGTTAATTATCACCACATGCGCCAGATACGAACCCCATCAGAAACTGTGCGCGCCAGAAACTTAAGGCCGGTTTTCTTTCCGATCTGGCGCACAGCCTGGCAATGCTTGTCGCCTATAACTCCACCCAGCACAAGAAACGAATCACCAGGCTCCATAGCAAGGCATGGGTACGTTTTGTACATATGGCCAGGCTGGTAGGCGCCTAGTTGCTTTGCGGCTGCTGGTATCGCGGTAGGCGGCTGGACGTTTTTGTCGATTGTGAACATGGTTAATCCTATTCTGACTGGTAAAGATGACATTATTTATAAATCATAATCTGAGCGCAAGTTTTAAATCATATCCAATATTCCGTTTTTGATGGTGACAACTGGCGCTTATCGTTTTTTGACATAAGCCAGTGTTTGCGCTGCTTTCTGGTTAGTGGTGACAAGGTGACAACCAATGCGCATAAATCCCCATGTTCCTCTATTCCTATTTAAAAATACATATTTTAAACGAAGGGGAAAATGATATGACACCTTGTCACCAAATCGCTACAGGCCGCATGGCACTAGGTGCGCATGGGTGACAACCAATGCGCGCGGTTGTCACCCTATAGCGGAAATGATGCACCGTATTGGTGCGTAAGCGGTGAAAACAAAAAACCCGCCGAAGCGGGTCTAGTGTCAGAACGTAGTTCGAGGCGGGACAAGAACAAGCCTGCTCGTCTTGGTGCGCTTGTGTTGGTCGCCGTTCATTTTGCGCAAAACAGAGTTTGCCGTCGTTACGTCCTGTTTGTTGGGCCTGTCGATGCCAACCGAAACGAGCGCATCTGTTGCAGTAACCCATGACCACGTAGACTGCGGATCATCCCAGCGCAGCCCTGTCTGTAATCGTTCCTCGATAGGATCTAGAGTTGTGAACTCGTCGTTATGATCGTTTAGCGCTTCGACCTCTTCTTGGCTTAGGTAGTAACCGGCGCCAGCCTTAAGCATGACGTACAGCTCTGCCCATACCTGCTGCATATCTATGCTGTGAGTGTGGTCGATTGCAGTCGCCTCAATTGTCCAGTAACGTCGATTGCCTGTTGGGTCATTGAGAAACTTCGAAGGGTTAACCGATGCAAAGAAAACAGTACGGCGCGCATACTGGCTGTCCTTGGCTGCATACGGTCGGCGCAGAACGTCGCTTGAGTTGGTTAGGAACGCTTTGAGCGCAGCAACGTCAGCCTTGCGAAACGTCGCGTCAAGCTCGCCAAGCTCTACCATCCAGAACGAGCACGCCTGCTTTACAGAGTCTTTGTCATCGGGCCGCAGGATCATGCCATCTTTGACAAGGTTAAGCTCGTCAGGCACCAACGATTTAAACCACTTCGTTTTGCCCATGTACTGCCCGCCCTGGATTGTCAGCACGCCAGGCGCAGAGATACCGTTAGGCGAGATGCCAGCAGCCACAGCGGACAGCCCCCACTTGCGCATAAGTGTTTGCTTGAGCTGGCGCTTGGTTTCGTCGTGATCGTCGCGGCCCGTGATCGTGTCGTACCAGTTCTGCAGGCGCGAAACGCCATCCCACGGCTTAGACGTAATCCACTCGGCCACTGGGTTGTATAGGTTCTGATCGGCCAGCAGCGTTACGAACTCCTTAAGCGGGCCGGTATTCAGATCGAACAGCGAGCACTCAGACCGAAGCCACGCAAGCGAAGCGTTGGCCTCGTTATCGACAGAAAACGCTTGGCCGGGACATAGAATCTCGTCCTCCTTGCGAATCACGTTGTAACGCACCGTTGCACCGATACGCCGGATTACTTCGCGCAGGTTGTCGGCGTGTTGTACTGGCTTGCCTTTGTCGGTGCAGAACGGCAGAGGGTCTGCAAGGTTGTAGCTTGCCCGTGAGAATACGGCCGGCGCGTTTGTTTCTGTTGTCGTTGCTGGTAATTCTGACTGTGGCGCGTTTACCTGAATGCGCGAGCGCGGCCCAGGTTTCATGCCCAATAGGTCGGCAGCGTGCTTAACCGCCTTGGATGTGTCGTTGTTGTGGTCGTAGTAGCAGAACAGGTCGAACGAGTTAACCGGCTTGCCTGAATCCTCAGAGCACAGCGGATCTGACGCATGATGAATCCAGCACGACAGGCCATCTGGAAACAGAATAACGCCTGGTAGTCCGGTGCCACTGTGAGGAGATAGCCAGCGCTGTCCGATTTGTTTGTAGCCGTAGCGCGCAAGCTCGGACTCCAGCGGATTAGCAGCGCAGTAGGCGTCGATAACAGACAAGCCGCTATGGTCGCCGGCACTTGCGTTAGATCGTGCAGCGGGAGCATGCGCAGGCTGTTTAACCGGAAGCCATGGGCACATGCTCTGCATCTGTCCTTTGAACTTGTCAAAGTCAGTCCACAACGCAACTAACCAGCGGGGCGGGGTTGGCCAATCGTCACGCGGCTGTGTGATCCAGCGGTATGGCTGTAACGTGTCAGGATGTATAGACGGAGGTAAAACGTCGAATCGCTGTTTTTCGCCAGACGCGGCGCGCAGCTCAAAGACTGTGTACGATTTAGCCTCGTCGTCTTCGCGCTTCCAATTAAGCTTGGCGTATGGCAGTTCAATACCATCAGGAACGCGAAACATCAGGCGGCATCCCTTCAAGGAGCCCTGAATTGTTGGCGTATCGCTTATAAGAGCGTCCAGCTCGATCCCGAAGTTATCGCAGATCGTGCGAAATGATTCCATGCAGTCGATGTCTAGGCTGCACAGGCGCGAAGGCCCAAGCGCGACACCAAGGTTATGCGATGGATGCTGCTCGAAATACTGGCGTGCATCCTCAGGCGTGCTTAACGTCTGATTTCCCCAGTCGTTCATAACAGGAAGTTTCGAGTGATGCTGCAGCGGAATAACACGCATTCCGAAGCGCTCGACCATGCGGCCTGCTACCCATGAGATAGGCTTGCTCATTGTGCTTGCCCCTCTTCAATGAAGGCATGCACAGCCCGACCAAGCGGAACTTCGTCTAAGCGTATCCATGGACGGTTATTGTGTTCTGGCAGCTTTACGACGCACAGGCAGCGCAGGCACTGCACGCAGTGGTGGACGCTACCGTTTGAGAATGTACGGCGGGCATAGACTTTGCTGCTGGCATGATCGCAATCATTGCTCTGCATAGTTTTGATCCTTGGATTTTTGGTTTGTGTTACTGGACCAGCAAGGCTAACGCCTCGTCTGGTGATCTTGCAATGCCAGCGATACCTCCGCGAGCGCGAACAGCTTCAATAAATCGCAGCTGTTCTGACGTGGCCTTTCCTTTTGGCGTTTTGATTTCTACTGCTAGGAATCGTCCTGTTGGTGTTAACCCGATCAGATCCGAGCTGCCGACACATAGCCCGAACTTGATCGGTATCCCGGCAGCGTTTTTAAGTGTGCCAACGTTGTTTCGCCAAATCAGGCAGCCTGCTTCGGACAGCGCCAGCATTATCAAGCGTTGAATGTCTGACTCTTTCACTTGGCAGCCTCCAAGCGTTTACGGATAGCGCGCGCTTGTTCATATTCTGCGGTTGTCGCCTTGCGACCCTGACGTGCAGCAAGCGTTATCGCCGCCCATGCGTCAGCCTTAGCCATTCCACGACGCATCCCAAGCGCAACCAAATCATCCAATGTGCGGGCTGATCCTTGCTCGCGTTTCTGCTCTTTGCGAATAGCCAGCTTGTCGACTTTCTGTAGCTCGCCTTCGACTACCTCTAACTCGCGCTGCCGTCCTGCAACCGGTGCGCCGCAGTGCGGGCAGGTTTGCGGGCCTGGACGGAATACCGCGTAGCAGTTGCCACACTGTTTTATTTTTACCTCGTCAGCTGCTGCTTTTCGTTTTCCTTTCTCCTTGCCTTCCAGGCTCCATTCGCGGTCATCATCAGGCAGTCCGTGGCGAAGACAGTTGCCGACGTGATCAAAAATAATAAGGCCGGTTTTGTTATCTGCTGGCCGAAGTCCGCGCCCATTCCCCTGCATCCAAACAACAAGCGACTGAGTAGGCCGCAGCCACTGCACAACCTCAATGGATGGAATGTCAACGCCTTCGACAAGTAATTGCACGTTGCAGATAACCATCATGCGACCCGCTGCAAAGTCAGCTAGCATTTTGTCGCGTGCGTGGCCGGTCATGGTCCCTTTGATAACGCCAGACGATACGCCGGCAGCCTGGTACTGCTCTGCAACGTGTTCGGCATGCTTGATAGATACGCACATAACAACGCAACGCTTGCCGCGTGCGTGCGTTTTGTAGTGCGCAACCGCATCTCCCGTGATGGACTTCTTATCGACGACGGCCTCAAGTTCCTTGCTGTCGAAGTCGCCCATCTTGCGCTTAACCGTAGACACATCGATGCCGATTGGCGGCGCGTATATTTCGTAGTCGCACAGATAGCCGGCGTCCATCAGCTCGCGGATCGTCGGACCCAGCACAAGCGTGTCAAATAGCACGTCTAGCGGTTTACCGTCTGTCCGCTGCGGAGTTGCGGTAAGACCAATAACGCGCGCGTTTGGCCAGCGCTCAATAATGGTCTGATACGTTTTTGCAGCTGCCCGGTGCGCCTCGTCAATGATGAGTAGATCCGGCTCCTTATATTGATCCATGCGCCGCACCAGCGTCTGCACACCGGCTACCTGGGCGGGCAGCGTACTGCGAGCCTTACCGCTAGCGATCATTCCGTGCTCTAGCTGTTGCCGCCATAGTGCTTTGCTTGTCTGGCTCAACAGCTCGTTTTGATGCACTAGAAAATACGCGCGCTTACCTTGCGCAGCAGCTCGGCCCATCATAAAAACGGTGATGGCCGTTTTCCCCATGCCGGTTGGTCCCTGCATCAGAACGCTGTGATGTTCACGCAACGCTTGGCGCGTGTCGTCAATCACCTGCTCCTGATATGGGCGCAGAACAAGGCCGCTCATTCTTGCGGACCTTCTAGCCAGTCTGAAAGCTTCTTGACCGTTTCGTATGACGGTTTTGCGTTCTCTTTGACGACACGGTACAGCACATGCCGATCAACACCGGCCGCGCGCGCAACCCGCGTCAGGTTGTAGTTTTCGAGTTCTTTTTTTACTTTGTCGAGGGTCATCATGGTTATTTATTCCTGATTTTTGGCGTTTAGGCGTTGCAAGAATAGCGGACGCACACCATAATGGCAACCGTCAACAACGTAACGGAGTAATAGAATGAAGCCAGGAATCTACACGGCAGACCAGTTATCAAACGAGGATTACCACGCAGCGGATGGCGTTTCGTGTTCCGGTTTGTCATTGGTCTTGCGCAGTCCTGCACATTACAGGTTCCAACCTAAAAAAGCAGATAGCCGCGCAATGCAGATAGGAACAGCTTTGCACTGCGCAGTTTTGGAGCCTGAGCGTTTTTCTTCTAGCTACATGCTGTTAAAAGACATTACAGACCGTAGAAAAAGCGAATATAAACAAGCTGTTGCTGTGTGGGGAGATCAGTTTGTGCTGTCTGGAACTGAGGCTGATCAGGTTGCCGGAATGCAAGAATCAGCGCGCAGCAACCCGCACCTTGCAGGCTACCTGTCAGCACCTGGGCGTTATGAGCTGTCAGTATTCGCAACCGATCCAGAAGCAGGCGTTTTGGTTAAATGCAGATTTGACAAGCTGTTAGACGCCGTGGTTGGGTTAGACCTGAAAAAAACGCAAGACATCCGCGAGTTTGCGAAGTCAGTCGCTAACTACGGATACCACATGCAGGAGGCTTTTTACCGCGACGTTTATAAATGGGCGACTGGCGATGACCTGCGCGGTTTTGTTTTCGCAGCTGTCGAAGAAATGCTGCCGCACGCAAGCGCACCGTTTGTGCTAGACGAAGAGGCACTAGACATTGGCCGCATGCTGTATCGCAAGGCGCTAAACCTGTACGCAGAGTGCCTTAAGTCTGACGAGTGGCCAGGCATTGCATGCGAGCCACAGACTATCCAGCTGCCTAGCTGGTACATAAACCAATTTGAAAATGAGTCAGAGGTAAATTTTGATGAGTGAGCAATCACTGGCGCACACAATCACGCCGAAATCAGACCAAGCAAACGCTGACGATCTAATCGCAGCGCCTGTGACAGTTACGATTCATGCCGTAAAACAAGGCGACAAGGAATCGCCTGTCTGGATTGTTACCAGCGGATTTGACGGTCGTCCTTGGAAGCCGTGTAAGTCAATGCGGCGCGTTTTGATCGCAGCATGGGGCAAGTACGGAAGCCAATGGGTAGGCAAGCGCGTTACGTTGTTCTGTGATCCAGAGGTCGTTTACGGTGGCGTCAAGGTTGGCGGTATACGTATCTCGCATATGTCTGACATTGACGCAGATCTGGCGTTGTCGCTGACTGCAACTCGCGGCAAACGCAAACCGTTCACCGTTAAGCGACTTGCGCCTGTAGCGCCAGCTGCCACTACAGCATATCCGGCTGAAAAGTTTGCCGCCGATCTTCCGAAAATGCGCGACAGCTTGGCAACTGGCAAATCCAGCGTTGAACGTATCTTGACGTACTGCGCAACAATCGGCACCTTGACCGCCGAACAAGAGGCCGCAATCCGCGCGCCTGTAACTACTGAAACAGACGAGGAAACATACTGATGGCTGAATACGATAATAACCTGAGCGGCGTTCTGTTCAAGAATGACAAGGGCGACAACGAAAAACGCCCAGACTACAAGGGCAGCGCGGAGATCGAAGGCGTTCAATACTGGGTAAGCGCCTGGATTCGAGACGGGGCTAAAGGTAAGTTCATGTCGATGAAGTATGAGCGTAAAGATCGGCAAGCAGCACCGAAGGCTGCAGCAACTAATCCGCCAGACGCATATGACGACGATATTCCGTTCTAACAACCAACAGCCCGCCCACAACGGCGGGCAAACTACCACCGGAGCAAGAAAAATGATCCAGCTACAACGAATCGGCGCACACGATCTGCCGTTACCGAAACAGGCAACAGAAGGCGCAGCAGGTTTTGACCTGCAATCCGCAGTCGACGTACTGCTATGGCCAGGGCAGCGGATCGCGCTTAACACTGGATTTGCGTGGGCAATCCCATTAGGCCAGGTCGGCATGATTCGCCCGCGCTCAGGTCTTGCGGTGCGCCACGGTATCGACGTGCTGGCTGGCGTGATTGACGCAGATTACCGAGGCGAGGTTGGCGTAGTGCTGGTAAATCATGGCGATACATCACTGCAGATCAACGTAGGCGACCGTATCGCTCAAATGGTAGTCCAGCCGTGCATGGTCGGCGTTACTGTTGAGTGTGACGAGCTGCCGAGCACTGAGCGTGGTAATGGCGGATTTGGAAGCACTGGCGCGTAATGCCAGCCCCAACAAACCCGGCGCGCGGCAGTTGATTGCCGCGCATTAACTAATCGGAGTAGGCAAAATGCCGATACCAAGAATCAAGAAGATAAGTCTTGCAGTAAAAAAGCCGCGTCGTCGCGCAGTCCTGAAACGTGTATTCAGAAATTTCATGCGGGGCGGCCCG
This sequence comes from Ulva armoricana, assembly GCA_032360965.1. Classification (NCBI taxonomy): domain Eukaryota; kingdom Viridiplantae; phylum Chlorophyta; class Ulvophyceae; order Ulvales; family Ulvaceae; genus Ulva; species Ulva armoricana. The sequence continues at coordinate 36,015 of JAUMHO010039928.1, forward strand.
GTAAGTGCGCTATACCTTAGCTGCCCTGGCACGCTTCACTTCTCAGTAAACGGCTTTAGCGGCTACTACAACTCGAAAAACGAATGGGTGGAAACATGACACAAGAAGAATTCATTCTGAAAAACATCACAAACGATCTAGTGAAGTCAGGTTACAGCCATACCGTGGCCGAAAGCTTATCGCATGAAGGGTTGCGATTCTGGCGAGAGTCTGCGCACTTCAAGAAATCCGCTTATGCCGACACTCTGCGTCACGTTAAGCGGATGTCGAAGGCCGCCAAGAAGTGACCAAGCGCGCCTACACAATCAAGGTGGCCGGCTTTGCACCGCTC